>QJPP01005144.1:125691-202335 GCA_003996215.1 Jaltomata sinuosa
TATTTTTTTTCTTTTCTCCTCTCAATTCTATTTTTTTCTCCTTTTTTTTCTTTTTTTTTAATTTTTCTCATTCTTTATTTTTTTCGTTTATTCTTTATTTTGTCTTTTTTTCATTTTTTTCTTTGTTTTTTCAGTCTTTTTTTTTCTCCTCTCAACTTCTATTTTTTTTATTTTTCTCTTTTTTTTTTCTTTGATTTTTAATTTTTCTTTTCTCTTTTTTTTGGATCATTTTTCTCCACCTTTATTTTTTTTAATGAGATATTCTATAACTCTTGTTTTAGAGGCAAGACTTAGCCCAAGGACTTCCAAACAACAAATTACCCCCCATGAGCAAGATTTGACACTAGCACATTGTGTCTTGATTTATGAGATGTTTTATAACACTTGCCTTAGAGGCAAGACTTGGCCCAAGGACCTCTCAAAGAATATAAGTTACGCCCCATGGGCAAGAGTTTACACTACTTCATTGTGTCTTAATTTATGAGATACTATATAACTCTTGTCTTAGAGGCAAGACTTAGCTCAAGAATTTTCAAACAACAAGTTATGCCGCACGAGCAAGACTTGACACTACCTCATTGTGTCTTGATTTATGAGATATTTTATAACTCTTGCCTTAGAGACAAGACTTAGCCCAAGGACTTTCAAACAACAAGTTACGCCCCATGGCCAAGAGTTGACACTATCACATTGTGTTTGATTTATGAGATGCTCTATAACGCTTGCCTGAGAGGCAAGACTTAGCCCAAGGACTTTCAAATAACAAGTTACGCCCCATGGGCAAGAGTTGACACTCCCATATTGTGTCTTGATTTATGAGATGTTCTATAACTCTTGCCTTAGTGGCAAGACTCAGCTCAAGGACTTTCGAACAACTAGTTATGCCTCATAGGCAAGAGTTGACACTAGCACATTGTGTCTTGATCTATGAGATGCTCTATAAAGTTTCTCTTAGAGGCAAGACTTAGCCCAAGGGCCTCCCAAAAAATAAGTTACGCCCCATGGGCAAGAGTTAACACTACTTGATTGTGTCTTAATTTATGAGATACTCTATAACTCTTGCCTTAGAGGCAAGACTTAGCTCAAGAATTTTCAAACAACAAGTTATGCCCCACGAGCAAGGCTTGACACTACCTCATTGTGTCTTGATTTATGAGATGTTTTATAACTTTTGTCTTAGAGACAAGACTTGTTCTAAAGGACTTCCAAACAACAAAGCACACCCTTAAGTTTACTTCGATGTCAAAGAAAGAAAATCTTCTTTGCGGATTATTCAACTTTCTGTTCATTAGCAAAAGATAATAGAGGTTAAGAAAAAAAGAGAAAAGGAAAAATAAGATTTTTTTAAAAAAAAAAGGAGAGAAAAAAAAAAGGTTGAGAAAAAAAGAAAAAAAAAGAACAAAATAATAAAGGTTGAGAAAAAAGAAAATGAAAATTAAAAAAAATTGAGAAAAAAAATAAAAGATAAAAAAAAAGGAAAAATAAATATTAAAAGTTGAGAGAAATAAATGTTGAAAAAAAGAGAACAAAAAAATAAAGATTGAGAGAAAAAGAAAAAAGAAAAAAGAACAAAAAAATAAAGGTTGAGAAAAAAGAAAATGAGAATCAAAAAAAAAATTGAGAAAAAAAAAAGATAAAAGAAAAAGGAAAAATTAAAATTAAAAGTCTTGAAAAAAAATAAAGGTTGAGAGAAAAAAAAAGAACAAAAACATAAAGGTTGAGAAAAAAGAAAATGAGAATTAAAAAAAAATTGAGGAAAAAAAAAGATAAAAGAAAAAGGAAAAATGAAAATTAAAAGTTAAGAGAAATAAAGGTTGAAAAAAAGAAGAACAAAAACATAAAGGTTGAGAAAAAAGAAAATGAGAATTAAAAAAAATGAGGCCTAGTTGAGGTATAAAAAGAAAATCAAGTAGTGTCCAAATCACAAATTGCCTGATCAGGTGCTCCTTGAGGTTTCCTTTAGATCGTTGTATGCAGTAAACAAGTCAATGACCAATAATATTGCAGAAGATACTATGATGGATCACACATTCACTAAGGCTACTGAACTTTTGGACAATTGACCAAGGCCAATAGAGCATAGCATACTCGAGATTCAGAAGTCAGAAGCAGTGGTCAATACAAGGGCATGTCTGCAAAATAATTAAAGAGAGAAGAAGCTCGTGATCAAGACATTGCTCAATTAAAACTCAAAAGGATTTGATCACTAGCATCTAATGGGAGTTAGTACTCAGAATGCAATGGGTTTTCATAATAAGGCACCTCATAATGAGGATTACAATTCATACTATGATGAGTAGACACACTATGTGAATAATCAAATGGGGAGTTCCTGACCCAATGTATAAGAATATAACCAAAATTCTTGGCAACACGGTCAAGGGAATCAAGGTTGAAACAAAGACAGGGAGAATAACTATAGGCAGCAGGGTCCAAACTAACCTTCAGTCAGTGACCCAACTTGGTTAAAAATGGGAAATATGTTAGCAAAAGTTCTGAAGAGAGTCGAGTTTATTGATTTAGAAATCAAGAAAATACAGGGTGATTTGTCAAATATGAATCAGGTAGTAAAATTTTACTCTACCATGATCAAACAGCTAGAGCAACAAATGAATCATATTTCAGCAGCCCAGCATCCTAGGCAAAAGGGCACCTTGCTGAGTGATACTATCTTGAACCCAAAGAATGATGGGAGAAATAATAGCCAATGCATGTATGTTATTGTACGGAATGGCCTATTTTAGCGTAATGAGGCCAAGATGGTTGTTAATAATCAAAAAGATAAGGTTGATGCATATTCCTAGATAGTTATGGATGAGGCAGACAACAAGCAGAAACTGGCTAATACTGAAAAGTTGGTAATGATAGAGGTTGATAATGAGAAAACATGTAAGTCTCTTGTTCGTGCAAAAGAGAGATCCAGATCAAACGGAAAGGAGAAGGAAGTTTTGAAAGTGTTGACTCCCATCCCAAGGCCACCCCCTGCGTTTCCCCAGAAAGTGAAAGACGATAAATTTTATAAGTTTATCTCCATGTTGAAGAAGTTATCCATAAATATTTCTATTGGTGATAGCGAATTCCAGGTTATGAAAGTTCATGAAGGACTTAGTGATGAAGAAGAGAACTGTGAGTTTTGAACCAATAAATAATACACACCACTGCAGTGCTATTTTATCAAATTCATTAGTTCAAAAGAAGGAACACTCTGGCGCATTACCTACTTCTTGTACTATTGGGGCATATAATTTTGCAAAGGCTCTCTATGATTTGGGTGCAAGCATTAACTTGATGTTGCTTATAATTTTAAGACGTATGAATTTGGAGCCCCCAGACCGATGACTATGTAGCTACTAATGGCTGACTGTACTGTGAAAAGGCCGATTGAAATCTTATATGATGTATTGGTGAAAGTGAAAAATTTTATTTTCCTTACAAACTTTGTTATTCTTAATTGTGAGGTGGATTTTATAGTCTCAATCATTTTGGGGAGACCATTTTTGGCCATTGGTAGAGCGTTTGTTGATATAGAGAGTGGCAAGCTGAGGTTCAAATTGAATGACGAAGAGGTCTTGTTCAATGTCAGCAAGTCCATGAAGTAACTAAGGGACATGAGTATTATTTCTGTGATTGATATTATTGATGATGCGTTGATGTTTCAGCTAAAGAAAAATTCGTGGTAGAGACCTTGGCTGCTATAATTATGAATTTTGATGCTGAGGATATGGAAGATTATGAGAAGACTGTCAATGCTCTGGTTGGCATGAGTTTTTATTCATTTTATCCTAAAAAGTTAAACCTTGATTTAAAGAATCAAGAAACTCTTCCACCAAAGACATCTATTGATGAATCGCCGGTGTTAGAACTCAAACCTCTTCCAGCTCACTTGCAACATGTGTTTTGGGGCCAAATGATACCTTGCCTATGATTATCTCGGCAAGTTTACTTGACTGGCAGGTGGAGGCCTTAGTTTCTATTTTGACAATGTACCCATTGCAGATATTATTGGAATCCTCTTAGTATTTGCATGCCCAAGATTCATCTAGAGTATAACTTCTCCTAGCATTAAAATCAAAGGAGATTGAATCTACTAATGCAAGAGATAGTGAAGAAAGAGATCATCAAGTGGATGGATGCAGGTGATGTATATCTTTGACAATAAATGGGTGAGTCCAGTCAAATTTGTACCAACGAAAAATGGGATGACTGTAGTTCTAAATGACAAAAATGAGTTGATCCCAATATGAACGGTTACAGTATGGCAGGTGTTTATAGAATAGGAAGTTGAACTTCTGGACAAAGAAGGATCACTTTCCCATGTCATTCATGGACCAGATGTTAGATAGACTTGCTGGTAGAGGTTGGTATTGCTTCCCTGATGGATATTTAGGTTATAAAAATTTTCTATTACTCCAGAAGATCAGGAAAAGTCCATCTTTACATGTCCTTATGGGGACTTTTGACTTCAAGAGAATGCCCTTCGATCTATGTAACACATCTGCCACTGTATGATATCCATATTCTTGGACATGGTATAGGACACAATTGAGATTTTTTATGGATGATATTTTAGTTGTTGGTGATTCATTTGAAGATTGCCTAGCTCATTTGGAAAAGGTGCTGAAATGCTGTGAGGAGACCAATTTGGTCTTGAACTGAGAAAAATGTCACTTTATGTTAAAAGAAGGAATTGTCCTAGGCTACAAAATCTTAGAAAGGGGGATAGAGGTAGACAAAGCTAAGATTGAGGTCATCTCCAAATTGCCTCCTTTGATTCTAGTAAAGGGTGCACAAAACTTTCATGGGCATGCTGAGTTCTACCAGTGGTTTATAAAATATTTTTTTAAAATTTCTAACCCTTTTGCAGGTTACTATAAAAGGATACAAAGTTTGAGTTTGAAGAGGCATATCTAAAGGCATTTGAATGCCTGAAAGAGAAGCTGACTTCTGCTCCCATCATTATTGCACCAGACTGGTCCAAACCTTTTGAGGTGACGTGTGATGCTAGTAGGGTGGCTCTAGGTGCAATTCTTGGTCCAAGGAGAGACAAGAGGTTCCACCCAATCTATTATTCCATCAAATCTCTAAATAGGGCTCCGAAGAATTATATTGTGACTAAACAAGAAATGTTGCAGTGGTCTATGCTTTTGAGAAGTTCAGATCTTACTTGTTAGGCACAAATGTGATTGTCTACACCAACCATGCAGCTATCTGGTACTTTATGGCTAAGAAAGATACACAGCCAGAGTTTATTCGATGGGTACTATTGCTGCAGGAATTCAATTTTGAGGTGAAGGATAAAAAAGGGAGCAAAAACCAAGTTGCTAACCACTTCTCAAGGTTAGAAGAAGAGGAAAGACCTAAGTGTGAGCTGGAGATTAATGAATCCTTCCCAGACGAGAAAGTATTGGCATTCTCTCATGATTTTATTTCATGGTTTGCTGACTATGCTAAATTTCTTATAAGTGATTTGATGCCCAATGATCTGAACTTCATCAAAAGAAGAAGTTCTTTCATGATATGAGGAAGTTCTATTAGGATGACCCATTTTTGTTCCGGTTTTGTTCTGATAATTTGATCTAGAGATGTGTGCTCAAGGTGGAGATGATGGATAATCTGGAGGCATGCCACTCCTCTCCTGTTGGGGGCATCATGGTGCAATCTAAATAGCCTAAATTTTTTGCAAAGTGGGTATTATTATTGGCCACAATTCATCAAGATAGCCATGACTTTGTTAAATCTTGTGACCTATGCCAGTGACATAGAAGTCTCAAGAATTCATGAGCTACCGTTGACTCCGATTCTAGAGGTTGAGTTGTTTGATGTCTGAGTGTAGACTTTATGGGACCCTTTGTGAGTTTATATGGCCAGAAATATATCCTCGTAGTTGTGGATTATGTGTCCAAATGGGTGAAAGCCATTGTGCTTCCTAATAATGATGGCAAGAGTGTCACAACATTCCTAAAAAGGAATATATTCTCCAGATTTGGTACTCTGAGAGCAATAATAAGTGACAGAGGGTTACATTTCTACAACATGTTATTTAGTGCTCAGCTAGAAAATATGGTATTAAGCATAACATGGACACACCTTACCATCCTCAGACGAGCGGGCAAGTAGAGGTCTCCAACTGGGAGATAAAGACCATCTTATCCAAGATGGTGAATGTGAATTGAACGGATTGGTCTCAAAAGTTGGATGACGCTCTTTGGGCATACCGGACAGCCTTCAGGACTCCAATTTGGATGTCTCCCTATCAGTTGGTGTTTGGCAAGGCATGTCACTTGACGATTGAACTTGAACACAAGGAACTATGGGTGTTGAAAAAGCTAAACATTAACTGGAGTGAAACCTTGAACTTGAGGCTTGAACAATTGAACGAGATGGATGAGTTCAGACTTAGAGCGTATGAGAGGACATCCTTCTATAAAGAGAAGATAAAGTTGTACCATGACAAAATGATATTGAAAAGGGAGATCTATCCTGGGGACTTGGTCTTATTATTTAATTCCAGACTTTACCTTTTCCCAGGCAAGCTAAAGTCCTAGTAATCGAGGTCGTTCAAAGTGACTCAGGTGTTTTCTTATGGTGCCATTAAACTTGAGTACCCGAATGGGAAAAGGTTTAAGATAAATGGTCAGCGAGTCAAATAGTATTTAGGAGTACAATATATGGTAAAGTGGTGGAAGATGGTGTACCTTTATGAAATTTAAGTAATCAAGGTACCCACATTGTGCCGCGATGTTAAATCAGACGCAACTTGGGAGGAAACCCAAGGTGTGATTGTACTTAGTTTTTATCTTTTTGATTAAGCTTTTTTTAGTTTATGTAATATTTATGTTAGTTGAAGTGCGCAGGGATATCAAAAACAGGTAGCAAAAGAATGAAGGATGGAACAATGAGTGCAACTACAGACCAAGGAACATTCCCTGAAAAGCCCATACGGCTCGTGGTCTACACCGTAGGAAACTGATGAGGAAACTAAAGTCACTAGATAGAAATCGTGGTTGATTTCATGGACCGTGAAACCATTTTATGGTTTGTGGAATCCACCATAGTTTCTATCCCAAGATGTTGAACTCTCTGATTAATTTTCATGATTAAAAGATGGTCCGTACTTCGATAAGATGGCTCATTCAATTGACCGTGATTACCTAGAACCAAGAAGTTCAACATCTATGATCCACAATGAGAATGACGGTTCGTGCTTCTCATTCATGGACTCGTGGTCGGCTGGATTAATTTTAATTAAAAACCCAACCCAGCCTGACTTATATTTATTTTTCCCTTTTGTTCCAAATTCTTTATACCCGGTGGAAGGGTCAAACTAAAGTCAAGATTTTCAAATCCCTTCCATCTCCCCTATGATTTCTAAAGACCATAACCCCAAGACTCACTCTTCCACTCCCATAACCACTACATCTAACTCCATAAAATTTCATCGGCATTATCTTCATCATCCCATATCTCTACACGCACTGTCCATTGTCCTCACTATCACACACTTATCATTCTCTTTATGCAGGAAATTCTCCATAGAGGTAAGGTCTCCACTTCATATTTACAGGTTTTTCTTTGTACAATTGCCACACCCAGGGTTCATGATTTAAACAAGAAATTTAATAGAACCCTATATAAGAAATTCAAATTTTGGGAGATGTTAATATGAGTAAATTATTTTGGGACTAGTTAATTGGGGTCGAGTGATTGATATGTTTATGCTAAATTTGGTGTATGTTGGTTATAGATATATTTATTCATTGAGCTAGAGGGGATTACGATGAATTCTGCCTCAAAAATAGAGTTGAATATTGTTTTGCCTGCCAAACTCTCAACGATCTCCTTTGATTAAAATATAGGTGAAGTTTGAGTAACCTATTGAGTTTGAATTTGGTATGTGAGGATTGCAATTGTGCAATTTCAATGATTGTAGTTGGTTGCTTGAAGTGAAAATAGGTGTACATGGGCCAAAACTAGATTGTTTCACCCTACGATGAGACTTACAAACCATTGCATTACTCTTTGGGTCATAACCTTAAGCGTGGGATGAAAAAAATCAAGTTTTGAAATATATTGACCATTTACTAAACATATCACAGGTCATGAATCCATCCACGGACCGTGATATGTACCATTATGAGCACCAAAATTGGAAATAACTCACTGCCTTGAATTCACAGTTGAGTTCGTAGACCATCCTTTAGTTTCACGGTCTATTGACTCAATCATAAACTCAGCATTGCTAGCATGTGCACACTATCTCATTTTTCATGGCTTGGTTCACAAACCGTCAATACAGTTCACGATCAGTGAACTAAAAAAATATATTTAAGTTTTGTTTTTTGTTTTGTCCACGTTTCTTTTGTACTGACGTGTGTCCTCCGTAGGTACAAGGCCATTAAAGAATCAACCCCAATGGGGTGGTAGTAGAAAACCTACAGGGTGGGGTAAAGGCGCCACTAAAGAAATTGATACCTGCCTGCACGATGAGTTTGATGAAGAGGTTTAGGAACAACTGCAACCTCATACCACTAGGCAGCGAATGCAATAAAAAACACCTCCTCCCAGTCTGAAGAGGGAGGGGATCCATCTATATCACCTAGTTTACTTGGTTTGGCTGAAAAGAGCACTAGTGGTGATGAGAGAGAAGAGAGTTGTGAGGCAGCTTCCTCTTCTGAAACAAAGAGGGAGAAGTAGATCTGACCTAAGTCATCCACGTACAGAGATGACCTAAGGTGGCAGGTTAAGGGGATGAAAAATATTATATATGAGGGGCTTGTGTTTACTCAAAAAGGGAACATAAAGCAAAATATAGCCAAAAAAGTATAGATCATCTCCTCCTCCTTGATCATCATGGGTTGGGCTGGGTCATCCAACCATACGGTGAGTTCTACCCTTTCATAGTTCAGGATTTCTACACTGCTTATATAGCCACCCTGATAAACACAAGGGAGAAGGGAGTGTCAGGAAAGAGTCAGCCACTGTTTGATAGTGTTAGTGTTTGGGGTGTCAGTGTTTTGGAGTGCAGCATCCACAGGTTCTACTATGGTCCAAGTTATGAGCCACCTATTGTGACATGTGATTATGATTACAGAAATGAGGATAAAAAGAAACACATTGATTAGTTGACATCTGTCCTTACGAATAATGAACTAGTTTGGGCAATGAACGTTCATGCTCCCATATTCAAAAATACATTGAGTCTTACGACAAAGTTCTGGTGGGAAGTAGTGCACATGCGACTTTTCCCAACATCGACTGACAACACTCTAACTTTAGATAGAGCGATATCAATGTCTAGCCTTATGTAAATGTATGACCTTAACTTTGGACATATCATTATCAGAGAGATAAGGGAGATAGCACTATAGTTCGGTACTTCCCTCTCATTCCCATGCTTAATTACTTAGTTGCACATAGAGGCCAAAGTTCCTACATTGGTGGGTTTTGAATAACCATAACTGCACTCAAAGTGTAATATATAGCAAAATTTCGGGATGAGTCAAACCTAATTGCTAAGGGTAAGAAGGCAACTTCCACTTCTGGGGATGTCTCTTAGATATGTTACTAGAGGAAAGAGTGAGCATGAGAATACTCAGTTACATACAGGGGAGGCAGCTGCTATACTAATAGAGGTACCATCCATAAATACTGGTACAGTTCTAGCTCCCATAACAGCTCCAGATACTACTATAGTCTGTCCTCCTGCTCCATCTACAGTTTTTGCCTTTACTAGGGATAACTTCAAAACATTTGCATGAAAAACTGATAGGGCGGATAAACAGGTAGACATGATTCTCTATGAGTTAAATCTATTTATGAAAAAAACCACTGAGAATGCTCTTTCCTTTGTCCATGAGTCTATAGTGAGCTTGCATGCACGTACTGATGGGATGGAGATTAGGGTGAATGAAAGGTTAAAGTGTGCCTCACCATCGGATATAGAGGCTCTGCATGTTGAGATTTCACATGCCCAAGCTAAAATTGTGGAACTATTGTCTAGGTTCATGCCTACTTTTGATGACCCCCCATCAGTCCTGCTAGAATATACATAAGATGCGCCACTCCAATACAACTTGATGGAGGATTCACCTCTACAAAATATAGGGAAGAGGCAAAGAGAGAAGGATGTTGATAAGATGAGTGTAGAAGAGAGAGTGAGACTGGATAGGAAGTAGTTGCCAAGAGCTATGCAACTATCTCATAAGGAGGCCTTTAGGGTTGGAGATAGAGGTGCCTTTTCTAATATGGAACTCGGTAGTGAGGGACACATTAGAGACCATGACCCTGCAAGCGAGTCTCAGACATTGATTGTGCTAGCCACTACCATTTCCATGGATACTATGGAGGTTGCATGTCATGCCCTGAGCCTACCCTATTTACGTAATACGGTGCTTAGAGTCACAAGTGACCTCAAGCTAACCCATGGCCTGGCATAATACTGAGATACAGACTGAAAGATGATATGGAAGCTAAAACATATGTTGAGCTCTTGAAGAATACTATAATAAAATAAACTTTCATAAACTAAAATATAAAGTCATTTGAAAACTGATACAACTAACTGACTGACTGACTGACTGTCTATGAAGCCTCTACTACCTGATGAGTTGCTGGGATAGGACCCCCAGCTAACTCTAAACTGTCTAAAATAGAAGGCCGAGATAAACTAAAGTAAAACTGAACTCTAAGTCCCCAAATTATGAGGGCTCACCAAGCTGACTGGAAGTGCTGCTGAACAGTAAGCCACAAGTTTGAGAATAGGCTAATGGATCTACATCATAAAGGATGCAACACAAAGAGTATGCAGTAAGTACTATGGAAATAGTATGTGAGATAATGCACTAACTTTAAATCATGAGAAAATACATATATGTTGAATGCATAGTTATAAACTGGACTAAGTTTAACATTTGAGAATGCATAAGTCAAGGCTGTAAAACATAAGCTCTTTTACTAAAGATAGTGTAAATCATATTTCTTAACTGTAACTGTGAGATCATGATATTTAAAGAAAAGTAAAACTGTTACTTGGGGATCCATAGACAGAAAAGATGTATTATGTCTGTAAATCATAAAATAGTTCAACTGAGTTGAAAACCATGAGTCATGCCAAAAGTCGTGTTTAAAGTAAATTCTTAGAGGAGTTTCTTCTACTGGGCATACTGAAAATACTGATATACTGTACTGAATGCAAAGAACTAGACTGTACTACAATGGCCCAAACATAAGATGCATAAAATTTGAAACACAAAAGTATTCTGAGTAACATAGTGAAAACAATAAAACTGAACTGAGGGCCATGTACAAGTCTACTGAGTCTAATTCTATGGGAGAGTCTGTTAACCGACATAAACTATGTGAGCTAATTTAGAGTTCGATGTATATATCCCATCGAGAGGACCCAATATACCTTGTCAGGGTATAAAGGCATGACTGGCGTGATCACTAGTTTTGATGCCCAACTGAGGGGCTAAATAAACCTACGGTAGCTCGTAGTTGTAACACCCCAAAAATTCTAAGCCTAGAATCAGCCCAGAAAATCCAAAGTGTGAATTGTCAAGTGGCAGAACAGGAACCACGGACAGCTACCACGGACTGTGGAACAATCCATGGGTCATGTATGGCTTCCGTGGAAACAGTCCTTTAGATCAAACTCTCAGGTCCTGATCCACGAGAGGGGTCCATGGACCGTGGATAGAATCACGGGCCATAGTTTCTATCTGTGAAATCAGACTTGAGGATCAACAGTTTTTCTGAGAACCATGGTCAGCTTTCACAGACCATGGAATGATCTATTAGTCATGGATTGGGGTCGTGGAAATCAAACATGCAGTTGGTTAAAAGACCCAAGAACCATGATAGGGTTCCACAGCTCGTGGAACCATCCACGGACCGTGTTTCCCACTCGTGGAACTCAGGTCGCGAATGTTTCAACAATTTTTTTTTTAAATCCCAGGGATATTCCAAACCTTTCCTATTCTTTTGGAGGCTAAACTATGTCTTTTTAACTAGTCTAAGCCTATTTACTAATTCTAAAACTACCTAAAACCCCTCATTCCCTCAACCTTAATCGACACTTTGCTAAAACAGAGGAAAAGGAGCATTTTTTCTTCCCCAAAGCAAGCAAAATAATCCTCCAATTCCAAGCTCCAAACCCAAGGAATTCTTCAAGGGTTTTGCTCACAAGTATATAGGAAATTCATAAATGGGTATCCTTTCACCCATTGAGTCCCTAAGTAAATCAGTTCTCCAGTTTTTAGTTTAATCTTCAGGACCTAGGGTTTTGAATTTCATGAATTTATTGTAGCTCAGTTCCCATTGTTATATATGAACCTTATTACATGCTTTCTCGAAGTTTAGCATTGTTGTATACTCATAAATTTTCAATCCCTAAGCATGTGTTAAATTTATGACTTGAACTATGATTATGAACTACAACCTCCATTCAAAATCTAGCCTTGTTAAGAGTAGTTCAATTTATTAGGATGGTGGGTTATGAACACTTGATCAGTTATGTATCATGCATTTTCAGTTAGATACACAGTCAATCAGAATTACATGATTAGAATGCTTTCAGTCTCAGTATTACTTTGCATTCTCAGAAAGTTAGTGGTTTGGGCTATCTAGTATGTTAGTTTAGTTACATTATTTAGTTGGAGTAGTACTTAGCACTTAGCGGACGAAAGGATGAAGGATCACCCATCAGTTAGGACTGAGACCTTTAGTAGAAGTCCCTGAGTCCCAGGACTACGACACTACCGTAGGTTCTAAAGGGTTATCCATCAAATCAAGATTGACACCTTAGCCCTTCTGGCATCAATTTAGTGGATCCACACTAGTTAATATTCATACCCTTAGAAAGGTATGAACACCCTCCCAGCCAAGGTTATAGGTTGGCCCCATAGTTAGCTTAGCTTGGGCTATGTCGGTTAATAGTAGCTCCCACAATTCAGATTCAATTATTGCATGACCTTGTTGTTAGTTATTCTGTTCAGTATTGTACAATTGCATGTTATCTACTTGGCCATTGCATCATATTACATCTTTCAGTTTCATGTTTAGTATATCTTGCATATTCAATTTATCTCCTCATATCCAATATGTATAGATTAGTTCATATCCCGCATGCTCAATATATTCCAAGTACTGACGCATACTTTTGTGCTATATCCTATTATGATGTAGGTTCAAGCACTCAGCATCCGGACCATGCCTAGCTCAATTTCTCAGACTTCTCAGCAGCTCAATCGGTGAGTCCTTTTATATTTCAAGGACATGACTTATTTCATTATTTCAGTCTTTTACTTTAGTTTTCAAATTATTAAAGTTAGTTGAGGGTTTGTCCCAACAACTCATCCCAGTAGAGACTTTTAGTTATAGAGTTAGTATTTCAGCTTATACAGTCTGTTGATGTATTTTCAGACTTTTTACATATATTCAAAGATTGTTGGTTTATGTTCCATATCCTTTATGATTACATCAGCTTAGCTTATGCACATTTATTATCTTAATTAGAATGCTTAGTATATTCCAGGCCATGGGTTAGCTTGGGGTCACTTGTGAATCTAAGCACCGTATTACATCTAAGGGGTAACCTCGGGGTATGACAAACTTGGTATCATATCATCAGGTTTAATGTGTCCTAGAGTGTTGGAAAGCCGCATAAAGTAGAGTCCTTTTCATGAGTGTGAAGTGTGTCATACTTATGAGAAGGAGGCTATGAGACATTTTTAGGAAAACTTCATTTCTTTCTTTTCCATCTCATGCTATAGAGTGTGAACTCTACTTAATCTTCTTCTAACCCATGTTCTACGCATTACAGAAAATGCCTCCTAGAAGAGTTAACGGAAGGAAGAATAACAATGGAAATGGGAATTAACAAGCACCATCAGTCCCGGTAGACCCTTTAAATAAGCAAGTCACTCATTTTGAGTTTAAAGCTGCTTTCCAGGTGCTAGCTCAGGCCATGATTTCTCATGTGAACCAGCAGGTTGTGGCACCCTTTAACCCACAGAATAGCAAATCAATAGCTAGAGTACGAGACTTTACTCAAATGAATTCTCCGGAATTCCATGGTTCTAAGGCTGAGTAGGATCCACAGGAATTCCATGATGACATCTAGAAGGTTACAGAGATTATAGGTGTCACTCCAGCCAAAAGTGCAAGCTTGGCTGCATATCAATTAAAGGGAGTGGCTCACATTTTGTACAAGCATTGGAAGGAGTCTAGGGGTAAAGATGCAGGTCTAGTATATTGGGATCAATTTATAACTGCTTTTTTGGACATGTTCTTTCCACTTGAGCTCAGGGAAGCCAAGGTTAAGGAGTTCATCAACTTGAGATAGGGTGACATGAGTGTGAAGGAGTATTCTCTCAAGTTTACTGAACTCTCAAAACATGCTTCGGCAATGGTAGCTGACTCCAGATCTCGTATGAGTAAGTTTGTATCAGGTGTCTCTGAAGATGTGGTTAAGGAGTGCAGGACTGCTATGCTGGTGAAGGAGATGGATATTTCTAGGTTGATGACTCATGTCCAACAGATTGAGAAGGAAAAGATCAAAGAGAGAGAAAGAGACAACAAAGGGCCAAAATAGGTAACTTCAGTTATTCTTAGCAGAGGTCAAATGGTGGTAATCACTCTTAATTCTGCCAGAAATCTTCAGCTCTAGCCCCATCCTCTGCCAGTTCCCTAGTGCCCAAGTTCAGAGAAGATTATCGGGATAGGGCACCAAGTTCTAAGTCCCAGGGTAGTGTCACTAGTATGCGTACTCATCCTGTCATTGATAACGCTCAAAGTACCACTCCAATTAAAAAGCGTAAGCGATCGTTGTCAAATATAGAACCCAACAAAGGTTGGGGTCGATCCCACAGAGAATATGGTGAAAGTTAAGTCTTTAGTGAATTAGTTGACTAATGGTCAATAGTTTCTGGTAAATAAAAGGGGGGTTTTTGTGAACAATGTGTAAGCAAAATGAACAATAATGTATGAGAAATAATCAGTAGGGAGAATGAAACTAGGGAAGTGTTTACCATGGCGTTGTAACAATGTCGATCCCTGGCTTAACCGGTTCTTCCTATATGCGTGTTCACGATGTGCATTGAATTAATGGTCTCATCTTAACGTTCTTACCAAATAGACGAATTACTTTTCAATTTCTCTCGAACTTAAAAAGGTGTTCTTTTATATTTCAATCCTAAACATCAAGTAGATAATCTAGTTACAGCATTGATCATAAGACGAGAGTTAGTAGTCTCTAATCCTCGTCGTTAATCAAGTTTCCCGGTTTAATCTCTTTACTCAAGCAATTAAACCTAGGCATGTTCTAATGTTTGCAACCACTAGAAAACGTTAAATAATGATGTTTAACAACGGTGACCACATATATATTGAACCGTCGCTACCCGGAATCTATATCGCTTACTTTAGCCATGGCTCCCACAACCCTAGTTGTGGAGGTTTAGTTAATCATGCTTGTAGAAAAATAGAGAAAGTCATATTCATAATAAAGAAAAGAGATCCTTACAATATGGTGAAAACAATCTTCAATTATTCCAAGAACAAGAAAACAAAGATCCCAAGAACAAATCAAGAACACGTTTTCAAGACAAGGAAAACGTGTTTCTTTCTCTCAAATTCTCTCCTAAAACTATTGGGAGAACTATTGTAAAAAGCTTGACATGTAAAATAAACCTAACATAGGGTATTTATAGGAGTCTAGGAAACAAATCCCAAAAACGCTCGGATTCCGCGTAACCGACTGTCTCAACTTGACGGCCAGGCTGACGGACCGGCACTGGCTTGACGGACCGTCGCCTGGACCGTCACTCTTAGGCAGTGATGCAGCTCAACTTGACGGTCACTGTGACGGACCGTCACATGGGTGACGGCCCGTCATGGTGGCCGTCACTCTTAGGCAGTGGCGCGCTTTTGATCGTAGTTCCTTCCTTTTCTACGTTTGTCTCCATTTCCTACAAATATAACATAAACACATCAAAAATGACGACGGTTGCTTGAAAACGTACGATTGTTCTTAGTTAAAAGGAGTCGAAAGTGCCGTAAAGTGGCGGCACATCAGTCATTCCCCGAGGCTACCCCCTAGATGCAACACGGTGCTTAATATCACAAGTGACCCCAAGCTAACCCATGGCATGGCATATCTATACAAGCTCAATTAAAACATGCATTGTGCAGAAGATAAAAACAGTTTAATATCTGAAGTGGGGAAAAGCCGTAAATGTCTAAATAAAAAAATATATGAAAAGTATAGTGATGATTGAAAACATCACTAACAACCCAAGATGAATCTAGTCTATGTCTAAAAGCCTCTATCTGATACGAGTAGCTGGGATATGCCCCCAACTAACTCTAACAATCTGAAACTGAAAAGTAAAGCATGTCTATCGTACTCAAGCTATGAGGACTCACCACTGAAGCTGATGAGTACAGACTGAAAGTCGAGCTAAGTGCGGTTTGGATGCTTAACACCTGAACCTACATCATAAAATGATGTAGCACAAAAGTATGTGTCAGTACTTTGAATGTACTGAGTATGCGGGATATGGGCTAAGCTGGATAACATAATAACTGAACATGGAAATATATATATATATATATATATATATACAAAAGCATAAACTGAAGGCTAAGATGGATACAATGACCAATTACTAATATGAATATAACATACTGAACTGAATACTGGAAGAGATACTGAGTACATGGTCAGTGTAATATAAACCTAATTGTGGGAGATATTATTAGTTGACATACCTCAAGCTGAGCTAACTATGAGGCCAACCTGTAACCCTGGATAGAAGGGGTGTTCATACCTTTCCAGGGGTACAAACAAGTCTGACGTGTATCCACTAAACTGATGTCCACAAGGGACAAAGGTGACCAGCCTAATCTGACAGCGGACCCCTTTCTGACCTATGGTGGCACCATAGTTCTGAAACTTGGGGAATGCTACTAAAGGTATCAGCCTAATATGATAGCTAAGCCTTCATCCCCTCATCCGCTCGGTACTAAGTCTACTCCCAACTGAATTTAAACAATAGAATGCAAGCTGAAATACTGGATAGCTCAAATACTGATAATTTTTTGAGAATGAAATATACAAATACTGAAATATAATGCATTCAAATTCTGAAGCATGATTGTCTGTCTAAGCTACCTAGCAAGCATAATTTATGAAATACTAAGATTTAACACAATCTTGAGTTTCTAAGTTCTATACATGAGACTATACAAATTCTCCAAGAAACATGTAATTAATACCATGAAAACTATAGAAGCCAAATTACAATGAATCCCTAAGATTTAGAAACCCTAGGTCTGGATATAACATGGAGAAACTAAAGAACTAACTGAATTCTAGGGACCTAATGGGTGAAAGGAACCTACTACTGAAATCCCACATACTTGTTGAAGAAACTACGGAGAAACCCTTTGGGTTTTGGGGCTGAACTTGAAGGAACCTTCTGCTTGTTCTTGAGAGAAACTGTCACCTCTTTTCTCCTTTTCTTTCTAAGTATCTGGTGTTTTTAGGAGAATAGGTGATTTAGGTAGGTTTTGGATAATTAACTAGGCTTAGAATAACCAGAATGACGTTGCCTAAGCATTAAAAGAGGTAGAAAAATTCAGAAATGCCCGTAGGAAATTTTAAAAGAACTCTGCTGAAAATTGCAATTCAGGGATCACGGCCTGATTGATGGACCCTAGTCCTAGACGATGGACCATCAACTGAGTCATGGTCCTATACTGTAGTCTTTGGGGTTCTCTAATCTAAGGGAACTACGACTCCACAGGACGGACCATACTCTTGAACGACGGTTCTTCATATGGCTCATCGTTCCTAGGACTCTAATCTGGTCTGAGGATTCCATGAGTCAAAGGACACACCGTGGTTCTGAAGTATGGTCCATGACCTGACTTTTGGTCTCTGAGCCCTGAACTGAGGTCCTCTGATTAAGGGAGGCTATGAGTTACAAGACGAATCACGGTTCTTAACTACAATCTGTGATCCCGTCTGTGGTTCTGAGTAAGGGAATTGGTACTTCTATAATCTTTGGATCCATGAGTCAAATGAAGAACCATGATCTGACTCGTGGTTGTTGGGAAATTAATTAGAGGTCTACTAGAAATGGGATTTATGGTTAAGAACTTAAGATGACGGACCGTGGTTCCAAACTATGGTCTGTGATCTTAACCGTGGTTCCTGGAAACGTAGATTTTTTTCTGAAATTTCATTTTCTTCTGGTTTTCTGAGCTAAGCCTGGGATTGGAAATTCTGGGGTGTTACAATATCTCCTCCTTGGGATCATTTGTCCTCGAATGAAGACTAGACAAGCTGAGTTTGGAGGGAAAGAGCTGCAATTCCTACCAACTGGGTACTAGAAACTGATATCAAACTGTACTGAGTTCCATGAACATGCAAATATGTTGAAATACAAAGATAACTAATGAAACAAGGTACTGAGACTGAATTACACAAGAGTAAACTGAGAGACTTAAAAGGAACTATTACCTCAAGCCGAAACTGTATCGGAAGGAAAGAGGTGAGGATACTTGGCCATCATGGATTTTTCTTCTTCCCAAGTAGCTCCCTCTATGGAATGATTCCTCCACAAAACCTTTACTGATGCTACTTCCTTATTCCTCAACCTACAAACCTGACAGTCAAGAATCTCAACTTAAACCTCCTCATAAGTGAGGCTATCCTTCATAGCGACACTCTCTAAAGGTACTATCGATGTCGGATCACCCACACACTTCTTCAACAAGGAAATGTGAAAGAATGGATGGACCGCTGCTAGTTCTGCTGGCAGCTCTAACTCGTAAGCCATATTACCCATCCTTTTCAGGATTCTGTAAGGACCTACATACCTGGGACTGAGCTTTCCTTTCTTTCCAAATCTCATCACCCCCTTCATGGGTAACACTTTTAGGAAGACTCAATCATCTATCTCAAACTCTAAGTCCCTTCTCCTCACAACTGCATAGGACTTCTGATGACTCTGAGCTGTCCTTAGTTTATCTCTAATGAGATGAACTTTCTCCATAGCCTCATGAACTCAATCTGTCCCAATCAAGGCTTCTTCACCTACTTCGAACTAACCAACTGGTGTTCTGTATCTACGCCCATAAAGTGCCTCATATGGGGCCATCTAAATATTGGAATGGAAGCTGTTATTATAGGTAGACTCTATAAGGGGTAGGTGATCATCCCAACTACCCTTGAAATCGATCACGTAAGCTCTCAATATGTCCTCTAAGGTCTGGATGGTACGCTTTGTCTGACCATCCGTCTGTGGATGAAATGATGTACTGAGATTCACCTGAGTACCAAGACCTTTCTGAAATGATGTCTAGAAATGAGAGGTAAACTGAGGACCTCTATCTGATATGATAGACAAGGGGACCCCATGTAACCTGACTATCTCGCTAATGTAGAGTCTGACATAATCCTCCGTTGAATCTATAGTCTTGACAGCCAAGAAGTGAGCTGACTTAGAGACTCTGTCCACTATCACCCAAATGGAGTCATGTTTTCTGCGAGTATGAGGTAAACCCATAATAAAATCCATGTTGACCACTTCCCACTTCCAAGTAGGAATGCTAATCTCCTAAGTCACACCTCCTGGTTTCTGATGTTCTACTTTAACCTGCTGACAATTAGGACACTTAGCCACAAAATCTGCGATGTCCCTCTTCATGTCGTTCCACCAATAGACTTCCCATAGATCACGGTACATCATAGTGGCACTCGGATGAATGGAATATCTGGAATTATGGGCTTCTGTAAGAATTTGCTACCTCAACTCACCCACGTTAGGAACATATAAATGGCCCTGGTAGAGAAGCACGCCATCTCCGCCTTCAGAGAAAACCTCTACTCTCTGCTGATAAATTGCACCTTTCAACTGAAGTAATATGGGATCACTATCTTGTTTCTCTTTAACCTCCACTACCAATGAAGATTCTGACCCATTTTGGACTATCACACCACCATTTGTTGTGTCCATGAGGTAAAATCCTAAGCGAGCAAGCCTATGAACATCCCTGGCTAATTCTTTCCTCTCTTCCTCAACATGTGACACACTACCCATGGACAGTCTGCTGAGGGCGTCAGCCACTACATTGGCCTTACCCGGATAGTAGCACACATTCATATTATAGTTTTTGAGGAACTCAATCCATCTCCTCTGTCGAAGATTCAACTCCTTCTGGGTGAACACATACTGGAGGCTCTTATGATCTGTGAACATATCAACATGAACACCATACAAGTAGTGTCTCCAAATCTTTAGGGTAAACACAATAACTGTGAGTTTGAGGTTATGAGTTAGGTAGTTATTCTCATGGGCCTTAAGCTGTCTGGAAGCATAAGTTATAATCTTACCCTGCTGCATTAAGATGCAACCTAGGACAACCGTAGATGCATCGCAATAAACCACATAATCATTTGAACCCTCTAGTAGAGTCAAGATGGGAGTGGTATTCAACCTGGTCTTCAGTTCTAAGAAACTTTTCTCACACTCATCTGACCACTGAAACTTGACCTTTTTCTGAGTCAACATGGTCAATGGGGCAGCTATGGATGAAAATCCTTCAACAAACCTCTTGTAGTAACCGGCCAAACCCAAGAAACTTTTGATATCAGTCGGAGATGTGGGTCTGGGCCAGTGCTTTACTACCTCAATTTTCATAGAATCTACTCGGATCTCATCGCTGGATACCACATGAACAAGGAAAGCGACAGACTGTAACCAGAATTCACATTTGCTAAACTTAGCAAATAGCTGGCGATCTTTGAGAGTTTACAGAACAACTCTCAGATGAGTCGTATGCTCTTCCTCATTTCAAGAATAAATGATGATATCATCAATAAAGACGATGATGAACAAGTCCAAGTATTGTTTGAACACCCTATTCATTAAGTCCATGAAAGCTGCAGGAGCATTGGTAAGTTCAAAATACATGACTACAAATTTATAGTGACTATACCGAGTCCTGAAGGCTGTCTTCAGGATGTCACTATCTCTGACTCTGAGCTGATGATAGCCGGATCTGAGGTCTATCTTAGAAAAACAACTAGCACCCTGAAGTTGGTCGAATAAGTCATTAATCATGGGGATGGGATACTTGTTCTTGATTGTGACTTTGTTCAACTGACGGTAGTCGATGCACATCCTAAGATAAACATCTTTTTATGCACGAACAATACTGGAGCACCTCATAGAGAGATGTTGGGTCTGATGAAGCCCTTATCTAGAAGGTCATTGAACTGTTCTTTCAATTCCTTAAGCTCAGCTGGAGCCATTCTGTAAGGAGGAATGAAAATATGCTTGGTATCTAGAAGGAGATCTATTCCAAAGTCGATTTCCCATTCAGGAGAAACTCCGGGATGATCTTCTGGAAACACTTTAGGGAATTCATTCACCACTGGAAATGATTCAAGAGTTGGGGTCTCGGCGTTTGAATCCTTAACCCAAACAAGATGGTAGATATACCCTTTGGAAATTATTTTTTTGGCCTTAAGGTAAGAGATAAATTGACCCACATGCACTGAGCTACTACCCTTCCATTCTAAGACTGGCTTATTTGGAAACTGAAACTGAACGACCCTAGTTCTACAATCGACTGAGGCATAACAGGAATGTAACCAATCCATTCCTAGAAAGATATCGAAATCAACCATTTCTAACTCTACAAGATCTACTTAGGTGACTTTCTGGTAAACTGTGACAGGATAATATTTGTATACTCATCTAGCTATAACTGGGTCACCAACTGGATTAGAGACTGAGAAATTTCTGGACTGACCCTAAATTTTACTGCTATATATGGAGTTACAAAATAAAGTGTAGACCCGGGATCTAACAGTGCATAAACATCTAAATGGAAGACTTGTAACGTACCTGTGACCACATCGAGAGAATCCTTCTGGTCCTGTCGAGCCTGAAGAGCATAAAACTTGTTCTGGCGTTGACCACCACCTATACCAGACGAGGCACCCTGCTGAGTAGGGCAACCTGCTGGAGCTACTGTAGAGCTGGCCTGATTCTGTGGGCGAACATCCTTGCCCTTTTAAGAAACTGCAAGGCAATCTCTCATCATGTTGCCTGGCTTACCACACCCAAAGTAATTCCCACTACCTGCCATGCACTCACCCTGGTGGTTCCTACCACAATTCTTACACACTGGATGGGTGCGCCCGCTAGTAACTGTACATTGGGACTTAGAGCCAGACGCTCTATCCAGTCAATCCTTCTTGAATTTAGATACTGGGGCACTGGCAGAAGATGAAGTTGGAGATGAAGACGTCTGACGAAATTAAGAGTGATTACCACCCTCTGACTTCTGCTGAGAGTAGTTGAAATCACCTATTCTGGCTCTCTTACTGTCTCCTCCCCTGTCTTTGATTTTCTCTTCCTCAATCTGCTGAGTATAAGTAACCAATCTGGAGAAATCCAAGTAACCAATCTGGAGAAATCCATCTCCTTGATCAACATAGCAGTCTTCCACTCTTTGACCACATCATCTGACATACTAGATACGAACTTGCTCATACAAGATCTGGAGTTAGCTACTATCGCTGGAGCATACTTGGATAGTTGTGTGACCTTGAGAGAATAATCCTTCACACTCATGTCATTCTGCTTCAAGTTAATAAATTCCTGGACCTTGGCTTCCCTGAGCTCAAGTGGGAGGAACCTGTCCAAAAATGCATTCTTGAAAAGATTCCAACTCATTGGACCTGCATAGGTACCCCGAGACTCCTTCCACTACTGATACCAAGTGTAAGCCACTCCCTTCAACTGATAGGTGGCTAAATCTGCACTCTCAATCGGTGAGACACCCATAATGTCTGTGACCTTCTGGATGTCGTCAAGAAACTCTTGTGGATCCTTTTCTGATTTAGACCCATGAAATTTCATAGGGTTCATCCGAGTGAAATCCCAGATCCTTGCTGCAACAGTGTTAGTCTGAGGTGGAGCTAGTGTCATAGCCTTCTGATTGACCTGGGTGGTCACGGCCTGAGCAAGCACTTGGAAAGCAGCCCTGAATTTGGCATGCGTGACTTGCTCATTCAATGGGTCTGCTAGAACTGTTGGTGTTGGCTCTTCTGGGAGGCATTATTCTGAAATACGAAGAGCACGAGTTAGAAGGAGATTAAATAGAGTTTACACTCTATAGCATGAGCTGGAAAAGAAATAAGGGAAGTTGTTCCTAATGACATCTCATAGCTCCTCCCCCATAGGTGTGGCGCTCTTCACACCCATGAAGAAGGCTCCACTTGATTTGGCTTTTAGACACCCTAGTACACTTGAACATGATGCTCTAATACCAAGTTTGTCATGCCCCAAGGCTACTCTCTAGACGCAACACGGTGCTTAGTGTCACAAGTGACCCCAAGCTAACCCATGGCATGGCATATCTAAACAAGCTCAATTTAAAAATACACTGTGCGGAAGCTAAAAATAGTTTAATATCTAAAGTGGGGAAAAGCCCAAAATGTCTGAACTAAAAATATATATGAAGAGTATTGATATGTCGGGATTTGATGGCACTTTCATTGCTTAAAACTAAGAATTTTTGGGAGTTCTTAAGTACATTTTGTTAGATTTAATGTCGTTTGTTACATGTACGGGGAAAAGTATGAAATAGATGAAAAGATCAAAGTTTTGCAATTTTCTAGGCAAAAGACAAGCCACCACGGGCGTCACATCTACGATGACCCATGGGGCAGATCGTGGGAACATGGCACCTGGAGAGGCTAAGGCATTGAAGCCTGACGGGCCCTCATAACACCCATGGAAGATATGATGGGACGTTTCCAGGCCCATCAAAGTGATCCAGGGAACTATGAAATGAGCAAAAGTAGGGTGACGGGCGTTTATGTCGCCCGTGACAACAACGACGGCCCATCGTTGCTGCCCGTGGAAACAAGGCAGGAAGGCATGCATGAGCTAAGAGCAGGCAACGAAAGGGCCATGATGGGCGTCGCAGCCACGATATCCCATCATCTCCGCCCGTGAGATCCAGGCAGGGACCTGGAATTTAAGACCTGAAGATGCCCAACGGGCACCAACGATGCTCGTTGCACCCACGATGGCCCGTGAGGCTTCCTATCGGCAATGCCGCGTCCATCTTCTCCTAGATTTGTTAGGATTTGGTTTCTTTATCTATAAATACTTCCCCTTAGGTTTTATTTTCATTTTTACTCATTATTTTCAGATAGTTACTACGTTGTTACTTTGGTGTTGACTTTAAACACAAGTTCTTAAGATTCAAAGATTGTTCTTGATTGATTGAAGTATTCTTGATATTTTCTTCAAGATTCTGGAGTTCTTTACTCCAGATTCTAAGTATCTACTGATGATTTCCCAAACAACCATTAATTGTGTACTTATGAACATGAGTAGCTAAATCCACAACTAGAGTTGTGGGAACCATGAAGAATTAATAAAGTAGGAAAAGTACTTAGTAATTCTAGGGCGATATTTATGCATGTATTGTTCTTACCTTCGTATTGATTTCTTTCTAGTGGTGTACAACGTTAGAACTTGCCTTATACTTACTTGCCAAACCAAGGAGGTAACATATGGGAAAAGGGTTGTTCAACGACAGAGATTTGAGGCTACCAACCCTTATCTAATAGCTTGACCTTGTTTGGGAATAGCTAATCTGGGATCCAGGGTAAGGGTTAGTAAAGCATACACCCGCGGTCGGACCAAGGCGTGTGGTGAAATTCATCTATCTACCAGACCAAGAATTTAGATGAACCCAACTTACCGATTCTACATGCTAAGTATCAAACTAGTTTACCAAGTACAAACGCCTTACTAAGTTATGATGTCATGGGGAACACTACCCTAGTCGCTTCCCTTATTCATAACAACAGTTGAAACTGATAAATGTTACTTGTTACGAATAAAATTTATGATACTTCACTATTACTTAAACCCCCCTTCTCACGGGAAATAAATGGCTAACAGTGTAAGTAAACACTAATCAACCATAGTCCTACCATATTCCCTGTGGGATCGACCCACACTTTTGTTGGATTCTATATTTGAATAGCGAACACTTGCGCTTCTGAAAAGAGGTGTAATTTGAGCATATAAAATTTTGGCGCCGTTGCCGAGGAATACGGTTTAGGATTAAGAGAGATTGTGTTTATATCACTTTTAGTCCTTATTTCCTGATTTTACTTTTTCTGTTGTTTTTGTTTTGTTCTACATTTTGCACACTTGTGCATGCCCAGTACAAGGAGTTTGTAGAACAACTCTCAGATGACTCGCATGCTCTTCCTCATTTCTAGAATAAATAAGGATATCATCAATAAAGACGATGACGAACAACTCCAAGTACTGTTTGAACACCCTGTTCATTAAGTCCATGAAAGCTGCAGGAGCATTGGTTAGTTCAAAAGACATGACTACAAATTCAGTGACTATACCGAGTCCTGAAGGTTGTCTTTGGGATGTCACTATCTCTGACTCTAAGCTGATGATAGCCGGATCTGAGGTCTATCTTAGAAAAACAACTAGCACCCTGAAGTTGGTCAAACAAGTCATCAATCATGGGGATGGGATACTTGTTCTTGATTGTGACTTTGGTCAACTGACGGTAGTCGATACACATCCTAATTGAACCGTCTTTCTTACGCATGAATAATACTGGAGCACCTCATGGAGAGATATGGGGTCTGATGAAGCCCTTATCTAGAAGGTATTTGAACTGTTCTTTCGATTCCTTAAGCTCAGCTGGAGCCATTCTATAAGAAGGAATGAAAATAGGCTTGGTATCTGGAAGGAGATCTATTCCGAAGTCGATTTCCCATTCAGGAGGAACTCCAGAAAGATCTTCTGGAAACACTTCTGGGAATTCATTCACCACTGGAACTGACTCAAGAGTTGGGGTCTCGGAGTTTGAATCCTTAACCCGAATAAGATGGTAGATATACCCTTTGGAAATTAATTTTTTGGCCTTAAGGTAATAGATGAATCGACCCACAGGCACTGAGCTACCACCCTTCCATTCTAAGACTGGCTCATTTGGAAACTGAAATCGAACGACCCTAGTTCTACAATCGACTCAGGCATAATAGGAATGTAACCAATCCATGCCTAGAATGATATCAAAATCAACCATTTCTAACTCTACAAGATCTGCTGAGGTGACTTTCTGGGAAACTGTGATAGGATAATTTATGTATACTCGTCTAGCTTTAACTTGGTCACCAACTGGATTAGAGACTGAGAAGGGTTCTAGGAGAATTTTCGGACTGACCCTCAATTTTATTGCTATATATGGAGTTACAAAAAAAAGCATGAACCCTGGATATAACAGTGCATAAACATCTAAATGGAAGACTTATAACGTACCCGTGACCACATCGAGAGAATCCTCCTGGTCTTGTCAAGCCTGAAGAGCATACAACCTTTTCTGGCGCTGAACACCACCTATACCAGAGGAGGCACCCTGTTGAGTGGGGCGACCTGCTAGAGCTGCTGTAGAGCTGGCCTGATTTTGTGGGCGAACATCCTTGCCTTTTTGAGAAGCTGCAGGGAAATATCTCATCATTTGGCATGGCTTACCACACCCAAAGCAATTCCCACTACCTGCCATGCACTCACCCTGGTGGTTCCTACCACACTTCTTACACACTAGATGAGTGCACCCGCTAGTAACTATACCTTGGGACTTAGAGCCAGACGCTATATCCCATTGATCCTTCTTGAATTTATATATTGGGCACTGGAAGAAGATAGAGTTAGAGCTGAAGACTTTTGACGAAATTTAGAGCAATTACCACCCCCTGGCTTCTGCTGAGAGTAGTTGAAATCACCAATTCTGGCTCTCTTACTGTCTCCTTCCCTCTCTTTGATTTTCTCTTCCTCAATCTTCTGAGCATAAGTAACCAATCTGGAGAAATCCATCTCCTTGATCAGCATAGCAGTCTTGCACTCTTTGACCACATCATTCGACACACCAGATATGAACTTCCTCATACGAGCTCTGGAGTCAGCTACTATCGTTGGAGCATACTTGGATATCTGTGTGAACCTTGAGAGCATAATCCTTCACACTCATGTCATTCTGCTTCAAGTTAATAAATTCCTGGACCTTGGCTTCCCTGAGCTCAAGTGGGAAGAACCTGTCCAAGTGTAGGCCGCTCCCTTCAACTGATAGGTGGATAAATTTTCACTCTAGATCGGAGTGACACCCATAATGTAAGTGACCTTCATAATGTCATCAAGAAACTCTTGTGGATCCTCTTATGATTTAGACCCATGAAATTCTGAAATCCTTGCTGCAGCAGTGTTAGTCTGAGGTGGAGCTGGTGTCATAGCCTGTTGATTGACCTGGATGGTCATGGCCTGAGCAAGCATTTAGAAAGTAGCCCTGAATTCGGCATACGTGACTTGGTCATTCAATGGGTCTGCTGGAGCTGCTGGTGCTGGCTGATTTCTGGCGTTGGTTCTTCTGGAAGGCATTATTCTGAAATGCGAAGAGCACGAGTTAGAAGGAAATTAAATAGAGTTTACACTCTATAGCACAATCTGGAAAAGAAATAAGGGAAGTTATTCGTAATGACAACTCATAGCTCCTCCCACGTAAGTGTGGCGTGCTTCACACCCATGAAGAAGGCTCTACTTGATGCAGCTTTCAGACACCCTAGGACACATGAACTTGATGCACTGATACCAAGTTTGTCACGCCCAGAGGCTACCCCATATACACAACATGGTGCTTAGTGTCACAAGTGACCCCAAGCTAACCCATGGCATGGCATATCTAAATAATCTCAATTAAAACATGCATTGCACGAAAGCTAAAAATAGTTTAATATCTGAAGTGGGGAAAAACCCAAAATGTCTGAATTAAAAAAATATATGAAGAGTATAGTGATGACCGAAAACATCACTAACAACCCAAGTTGAATCTAGTCTATGTCTGAAAGCCTCTATCTGATACGAGTTGCTGGGACATGCCCTAGCTAACTCTAATAATCTGAAACTGAAAAGTAAAGCATGTCTATCATCCTCGAGCTATGAGGACTCACCACTGAAGTTGATAAGTACAGACTGAAAGTCGAGCTAAGCACGGTTTGGATGATGAACGCCTGAACCTACATCATAAAATGATATAGAACAAAAGTATTCGTCAGTACTTTGAATGTACTAAGCATGCAAGATATAGGCTAAGCTGGACAACATAATAACTGAACATGGATATATATATATATATATATATATATATACTGAAGCATAAACTGAAAGCTAAGCTGGATACAATGACCAAGTACTAACATGCATATAACATACTGAACTGAATACTGGAAGAGATACTGAGTACATGGTCAATGCAATATGAACCTAACTGTGGGAGATACTATTAACCGACATACCTCAAGCTGAGCTAACTATGGGGCCAACCTGTAACCCTGGAGGGAAGGTTGTTCATACCTTGACAGGGGTACAAACAAGTCTGACGTGAATCCACTAAACTAATGTCCACAAGGGACAAAGGTGACCAGCCTAATCTGACTACTGACCCCTTCCAAACCTACGGTAGCGCCGTAGTTCTGAAACTTGGGGACTGCTACTAAAGGTCTCAGCCTAATTTGATAGCTAAGTCGTTATTCCCTCGTCCGCTCGGTACTAAGTCTACTCCCAACTGAATGTAAACAATAGAATTCATGCTGAAATACTAGATAGCTCAAATACTGATAGTTTTTTGTGAATGAAACATACAAATACTGAAATATAATGCATTCGTATTCTGAAGCATGATTGTCTGTCTAAGCTACCTAGCAAGCATAATTTATGAAATACTAAGATTTAACACAAGCTAGGGTTTCTAAGTTCTATACATGAGACTATACAAATTCTCCAAGAAACATGTAATTAATACCATGAAAACTATAGCAGCTAAATTACAATGAATCCCTAAGATTTAAGAACCCTAGGTCTGGATATAACATGGAGAAACTGAAGAACTAACTGAATTCTAGAGACCTAATAGGTGAAAGGAACCAACTAGTGAAATCCCACATACTTGTTGAAGAAACTACGGATAAATCCTTTGGGTTTTGGGGTTGAACTTGAAGGAACCTTCTGCTTGTTCTTTACAGAAACGGTCACCTCTTTTCTCCTTTTCTTTCTAAGTATCTGGTGTTTTTAGGAGAATAGGTGATTTAGGTAGGTTTTGGCTAATTAACTAGGCTTAGAATAACCAAAATGACGTAGCCTAGGCATTAAAAGAGGTAGGAAAAGTCCGAAATACCCCTAAGAAATTTAAAAGAACTCCGCTGAAAATTGCAATTCTAGGATCACGGCCTGGTTGACGGACCGTAGTCCTGGATGATGGACCATCAACTAAGTCATGGTCCTATCCTGTAGTCTTGGGGGTTCTCTAATCTAAGGGAACTACAACTCCACAAGATGGGCCATACCCCTGAATGACGATTAAACATATGGCTCGTCGTTCTTAGGACTCTAGTCTAGTCTGAGGATTCCACGAGTCAAAGGACACACTATGGTTATGAAGTATGGTCCATGACCTGACTCGTGGTCTCTGAACCCTGAACTGAGGGTCCTCTGATTAAGAGAGGCCACGAGTAACAGGATGGATCACGGTTCTTAACTACAGTATGTGATCCCATCCGTGGTTCTGAGTAAGGGAATTGGTACTTCTCTGATCTTTGGATCCACGAGTCAAACGACGGACCATGATCTGACTCGTGGTTGCTGGGACATAAATTAGAGGTCTACTGGAAATGGTATATACGGTTAAGATGACGGACTCTGGTTCCAAACTACGGTCCGTGATCTTAACCATGGTTCCTGGAAACGTAGATTTTTTTCTAAAATTTCATTTTCTTCTGGTTTTCTGAGCTATGCCTGGGCTTGGAAGTTCTGGGGTGTTACAATATCTCCCTCTTGGGATCATTATTCCTCGAATGAAGACTAGACAAGTTGAGTTTGGAGGGAAAGAGCTACAATCCCTACCAACTGGGTACTAGAAACTGATATCTAACTGAACTGAGTTCCATGAACATGCAAATATGCTGAAATGCAAGGATAACTAATGGAACAAGGTACTGAGACTGAATTACACAAGAGTACACTGAGAGACTGAAGAGGAACTATTACCTCAAGCTGAAACTGGATCAGAAGGAAAGAGGTGAGGGTACTTGGCTATCATGGTTGTTTCTGCTTCCCAAGTAGCTCCCTCTACGGAATAATTCCTCCACAAAACCTTTACTGATGCTACTTCTTTATTCCTTAACCTACGAACCTGACGGTCGAGAATCTCAATTAGAACCTCCTCATAGGTGAGGCTATCCTTCACAACCACACTCTCTAAAGGTACTATCGATGTCGGATCACCCACACACTTCTTCAACAAGGAAATGTGAAAGACTGGATGGACCGCTGCTAGTTCTGCTGGCAGCTCTAACTCGTAAACTACATTACGCATCCTTTTCAGGATTCTGTAAGGACCTACATACCTGGGACTGAGCTTTCCTTTCTTTCCAAATCTCATCACCCCCTTCATGGGTGACACTTTCAGGAAGACCCAATCATTAATCTAGAGCTCTAAGTCCCTTCTCCTCACATCTGCATAGGACTTCTGATGACTCTGAGTTGTCCTTAGTCTATCTCTAATTAGCTGAACTTTTTCCATAGCCTCATGAACTGAATTTAGCCCAATTAAGGCTGCTTCACCTACTTAGAACCAACCAACTGGTGAACTGCATCTTTGCCCATAAAGTGCCTCATATGGGGCCATCTGAATACTGGAATGGAAGCTGTTATTATAGGCAAACTCTATGAGGGGTAAGTGATCATCCCAACTACCCATGAAATCGATCACACAAGCTCTCAACATGTCCTCTAAGGTCTGGATGGTACCCTCTTCCTGACCATCCATTTGTGGATGAAATGTTGTATTGAGATTCACTTGAGTACCAAGGCCTTTCTGGAATGATCTCCAAAAATAAGAGGTAAACTGAGGACCTCTATCTGAGATGATAGACAAAGGGACCCCATGTAACCTGACTATCTCCTGATATAGAGTATGGCATAGTCCTTCGTTGAATCTATAGTCTTGACAGCCAAGAAGTGAGATGACTTAGTGACTCTATCCACTAACACCCAAATAGAGTCATGTTGTCTGCGAGTACGAGGTAAACCCATAATGAAATCCATGTTGACCACTTCCGACTTCCAAGTAGGAATGCTAATCTCCTGAGTCACACCTCCTGGTTTCTGATGTTCTACTTTAACCTGCTGACAGTTGGGACACTTAGCCACAAAATATGCGATGTCCATCTTCATGTCATTCCACCAATAGACTTCCCATAAATCACGGTACATCTTAGTGGCACTCGGATGAATGGAATATCTAGAATTATGGGCTTCTGTAAGGATCTTATGCCTCAACTCACCCACGTTAGGGACACATAAATGGCCCTAGTAGCAAAGCATGCCCTCTCCTCCTTGGGAGAAAACCTATACTCTCTGTTGATGAACTGCACCTTTCAACTAAAGTAATATGGGATCACTGTCTTGTTTCTCTTTAACCTCCGCTACCAATGAAGATTCTGACCCATTTTGGACTATCACACCACCATTTGTTGTGTCCATGAGGTAAACTCCTAAGCGAGTAAGCCTATGAACATCCCTGGCTAATTCTTTTCTCTCTTCCTCAACATGTGACACACTACCCATGGACAGTCTGCTGAGGGCTTCAGCCACTACATTGGCTTTACCTGGATGGTAGAGCATATTCATATCATAATTTTTGAGAAACTCAAGCCATCTCCTCTGATAAAGATTCAAATCCTTCTGGGTGAACACATACTGGAGGCTCTTATGATCTGTGAACATATCAACATGAACACCATACAATTAGTGTCTCCAAATCTTTAGGGTAAACACAACAGCTGCGAGTTCCAGGTTATGAGTTGGGTAGTTCTTCTCATGGGCCTTAAGTTTTCTGGAAGCATAAGTTATGACCTTACCCTGTTGCATCAAGACGCAACCTAGGCAGACCATAGATGCATCACAATAAACCACATAATCGTCTGAACCCTCTGGTAGAGTCAAGATAGGAGTTGTAGTGAACCTGGTCTTCAATTCTAAGAAGCTTTTCTCAAACTCATCTGACCACTGAAACTTGACCTTTTTCTGAGTCAACTTGGTCAATGCAGCAATTATGGATGAAAATCCTTCAACAAACCTCCTGTAGTAATCGGCCAAACCAAAGAAACTTTTGATATCAGTCGGAGAGGTGGGTCTAGGCCAGTTCTTTACTGCCTCAATTTTCTGAGAATCCACTTGGATCTCTTCATTGGATACCACATGACCAAGGAAAGCGACAGACTGTAACCAGAATTCACATTTGTTGAACTTAGTGAATAGCTGGCGATCTTTGAGAGTTTACAGAACAACTCTCAGATGAAATCCTGAAAAAACATATATATATACTGAAAGCATAACTGATAGCCGGGCTAAGCATAGATGTCTGAGAATACATAAGTCAAACTATAGAATACAAGCTCTTTTGCTGAAGAGGGTGTAAATCATATTTCTGAACTGTAATTGTGAGATCATGATATTTTAAGGTAAGTAGAACTATTACTAGGGGATCCATAGACTGAAAGGATGAATGATGTCTGAAAATCATAAAATAGTGCAACTTAGCTAAAAACCATGAGTCATGCCAAAAGTCATGTTTAAAGTAAATCCTTAGGGAGTTTCTTCTACTGAACATGCTGAAAATATTAATATATTGTACTGAATGCAAGCTGAAAGATAGAAGCTGATGCAATGACCAAGTATATAAATATACAATTGTATAATACTGAACTGAACTGGATAACTGAATACAAGGTTATGTAATAATGAATATGGACTGTGGGAGCTACTATTAACCGACATACCCCAAGCTGAGCTAACTGTGGGGCCAACCTATAACTTTGGATAGAAGGGTGTTCATACCTTACCAAAGATACAAATAAATCTGACGTGGATCCACTAAACTGATGCCCACAAGGGACAAGGGTGTCATGCCTAATCTGACAGGTGACCCTTTTAGGACCTACAGTGGTGACATAGTTTTGGGACTCAGGGACTTCTACTAAAGATCTCAGCCTAAATTGATGAGTGAGCCTTCATCCCTTCATCCACTCGGTGCTAAGTCTACTCCCCACGGAATATATAAGCAATGAATGCAAACTGAAATAAAGATAGCTCAAATACTGATATAACGGAGAATGCACAATAATGCTAAGACTGAAGGCATTGTATTTTTTCTAAAAAGTTGTAGGCTGAAAACTGATTGATTTCACGCTTTAAAACTGAGTGCTAGTAGACTAGGCTGAATTCTGAAGAAAATCTACTTCATGTGAAAACACTATAATTACATGCAAAGTTCTTGAAAAGAAAGCTAATTCATGCAGAAGATACTGTAAATCCAGGCTATGTCTGTTTTATCTAAATTCTAAGGATTTTAGAGAAAATATCTATAAAACTTTATGAAACACCACTTAACCATGTACGGGAAACATATAGTATCATAAGGAGTTCAATTCTGTAAACACATGCATAGTTGGGTATGAATCCTAGAATCATAATTTATAGAAATTATAACTGAAAACTGATCTTTGGGCATAAGGGTGAAAGGAGATCCTCATTGAATACCCACATACCTGATTACTGAAGAGTTTCTAGGGCAAGAACTAGTGAATGAAAACTTGGAGAATAAATCTGAAGGAAAACCCTTGAGAGACTTTCTTGCTTGAGCTTATATGCTCTTGCTTGCTTGAAACCCTGGGTGTCTTGCCTTAGAACTTTGAGAGAATGATTCTAGAGATTTATCGATGTTATTCTGAGGAATAACCCCTTTTGGGTGTTTATAAGACATGGGGAAAGACCTGAGGTAAGGAAAGGACCAAACTACCCCTAACTTAAATGCTGAAAAAAATACAGAAAAGCCGCCAGACAACGCTTCCCACGGGCCGTCATGGCTTCCATGGGCCATCAGACCCAACTGTGGGCTTCACAAGGGGTAAAATAGGCTTACTGGTTGGTTCTCACGCTCTTCCACCATGGGCCATCATGGTCACCACGGGCGTCGGGGACGCCCATCGGAATTCCCATGCCCGTCAAATTTTTAACAGCTGATAGTGCTTCACTTAAATGCCCATAACCTTTTACCCTAGATTCGGATTAATGAGAAGTCGGTAGAATTGGAAAGATAATTCAAATACCTTTTATTTGGTGGGTACAAGGCCACCTAACTCTTTATATTCTAGGAGAAATGGTCATCTGAAGTTTACCCTAGTTAGAACTTACATGAAACTTAATCGGTAGAAAGGCTTTCAACTTAACTTTGAGATAGAGGTTTTTTATGACTTTAATTCATATCTAATACACCTCCAAACTTAAGAATTGATCTTAATACTTATATTCATATAAAATTCATCGGTTTGGATCTAACCATATATGAAGAATGATTTGGATCTTAGCTTGGAACTTCTGAGGTGTTACAGACCATGTGAGATACATGGAATCCAACTTCGTAACCCTAGTTGGTAGAGCTGTATTTACCTTGCCGGGTCATAAACCATATTTAGTATAGAACCACTATCATGTGCCCATTGGGCAAAATAACCTACACTGGCAACGTAGTTCTGGGACTTATGGGGACATTGAACCCTAGTCCAACTCGGTGCTAATATTACTCCCAAAAACATACTATAACTCACATATAGTGGGTCATATCTGGATGCCAAAACTGTTCATAAATCATGTGGACATATATGGATGTCATACTGTTCATAATTCATGTAAACGTTCCTAGATGTCATACTACTCACGAACTTTTACTTTTGAAAACTAGTTCATAAGCATTGATAGCAAAACAGGATGTCACATAAACCATGAAAAACATAATTCTTAAAACTTGAGGTAATGTTATCTAAACAAGCCAATTTATGCTTGAAAACATGTAAAAATGTCAACTCATGCTAAATTCTTTCCCAAATCATGAGTTCAATAAATACTTGTAGAAACTCATGCCAAATCATATATTTAAGAATAAAAATCACGTACTGATGTAAGTAAACTGAATTCATAATGATTTGCATAATTGGGTAAGAATCCTAATTTCATAATTTCATAAAGTCAAAGTAAAACTTTAGGTTTTGGGCATAAGGTTGAAAGAAATCCCTTATTGAATACCCACGTACCTGAATCCAAAGCTTTTCTCAGCAAAATCTGAAGATGGAGACTTGGAGATGAAACTCTAGGCCTTGGATCTTGAGAGAAGAATCATTTTATTTCTTTTGGAGCTTGAATTGAGAGAATGAATGAAAAACTAACTAGGTGGGACTAAAACCACTTTAATTTGGCCTAAAACGACTTAACTTAGGAGTTAAAAGAATAGGAAAAAGACCATAATACCTTTGACTTAAAATAAAAAGTTGCAAAAAAATTTGCCGAATGGTCTTGTCCGATGGCCCATCGGGAGAAGGTACACCTGACTGGTCTTTTGGTCGCTTCCCATAACGGGGGCTGACTGCCCGTGGTGGTTCCCATGGCCATCACCTTCGCCCATCGGGACTGAGAGTGGCTGGCAGGGCCACTAGAGGGTTACCATGGTGGGTCTCATGGCCCATCAGACTTTCGATGCCTGTGATGGTTGCTCGTCGGGGCTGAGCTAGACTAAGTGGTTCCTACAGTTGTCCCAATGGGTTTTCGTGCCTCACACGGCCTGTGGCACATGCCTGTGGGACCTGGAAAGTGCAGAAATCATTGAGATTTTTCTGAGATTCTAAGTTTAAATGTTGTTTCGAAATACGAGGTGTTACCAGTGCACCAACACTCCCATCAACAGTTTGGGCTCTGGGAGGTGCACCACTGGTTGCACCATCACCCAGATTTTTCTTTTTCTCTTCTCTTCCTTCCCGGGGATTCGCTAACTCATTTCCATCACTCTGTGCTTCCGTGTTTGCTCCTAAAGGTCGATTTACCTCATCATTTAATCTGCAAATGTCTAATCATGTGTCTTAGTACATAATCAATCAATATCAATCAAGACACAAATAATATAATAAAGATTATTCTCAAAACTAAGGGGAAATATGGGCAAAATATGAAAAACGGACATATAAATAAGCCCAAGATCACCACCCCACACTTATATCTTTGTTCGTCCTTGAACAACTCACTGTACATCTTTTCACATTTTCACCATATAAACACCTAAGGACCCTATCAAATCACGCCCAGGTTAAACTAGACAATTTAATCATGCTTTGTAATTATCTTATCAAGCATCTACACCACAACTCTTTAGCACCAAGATACTTCACTCGAAACAACACACCCTCTATAGTCGACTCATTTACCATAATACTGGTCTAACATAATCATGTACAAATAATGCAAACCATAATAGTACCAAGTATTCACCATAAGTTCCCTTACTATTTAAGCAGTGCCCTCTGTTTCACACAAACATTCAACTTCAATAGGACACATAAACATAAAAGCGCCACTCTCTCAAAAGATATTTCAAATATATAATAACATGTCATAGGCTTGCCCTTAGTGTAACGTGACATTAACAAGGCATTCCATTCATGGGATCAAAAGGACTTTCTTAGGTTGTAATATTGGCTTAGAGATGGATAGGATACATTTGGGTAAGTAGTGACTCTCTTCCCTATGCACTTTTAAGACAGTACACTTCACTTTTATCTCCTTTTTTTCTTATATCACCTTAGTTTCTCTTATGTTCACACCTCTCTCCTTTACCACATTGTCTTCTTAGTTTCTCGCCCGCTCTTTTAAATATACTTGTTGCTAGCAAAAACTTTTTATTTTACTTTTCTTTCTCTCTTTTTTTTTATTTTGCACCATAATTACTAACAACAAGAACTTTAATTATATTAATCGGGCACCCCTTTTTGCCTTTTGTTCTCACCACATCAACCTCCCATTTCTTTTCACCCTTGTTGTTTTGTTCCCCTTTTATTTTCAACTTTTACAATTACAAAGTGCATTCAAGACTCTTTTTGGATAAAATTAACGTAGGGTATCAAAAAATGGATAGGCTACATATGCAGTTCAGACAAAAAAAATAGGTTTCAAGGCTCAACGGAGCTTCACTAGGAATAATGTAAAGGTGGCACTAACAATCATTAAAGAAACAAGAAAGGGCTATACAAGGAAATGCCTTAAATCATATCTCAAAATTTTCATACCAAGTATAATTTTACATACACACAGGGCAAGTTCTAGATGCTACTCTATCCAAGAAACCAAACAAAACCCCACCACACATGGCACCATGGTTCAAACACCGACATACTACAGTTACATGTTCATACACAAACACATTGAGTGATTTTATTTACTTGAGTCAAGTTAAAGAGCCTATGTTTTTCTAATAAAGTTCTTCTTTTTCATGCAAGATTTCAAGTGAACTACCCATGACATCTAGCTAATACCTAGGTGGAGCGTCAATAGTTTCAAAGGCAAGGCTTCTAATCCTACAAACTTATGACTAATTTTCCCTTAAGACGATCGTTATCCATCCATCATAGAGACAAGTCATTAACTATGACTGACGTTATCCCAAAAATTTAATCTAATCGATTTAATAGGACTATCCTCGAGAAAAGAACTGAAAACAAAAGCTGAGGAACCCAACCTAAAAAGCAAGAAAACAAATTACATACATCCAACCAGCTATCCATCACGACAAACCAATATAATGACGCCCATGACATGCCCTCTACTCAAGATATAGCAAAGAAAAGCAAGGAAATTCTATTTCTCCCACCCTACACTCAAACATACCACTGTCACCCAGTGCTTCAAATAAGTACAAAAGTAAAAGGTGAGAGAAAGAACTCCCTGGGCCTCTAGGCATCATCATCATCATCGTTACAAATAAGGTCCTGATCCTCCTCCTCAGTTGTGGCATCATCAACCGCCATCACTGATGTACCTGCATCATCATCATCGTCATCATCGTTATTCGGGGCTAGAACTGTGGGCTCATCATCATCCAGTGGTTCTTGAAAAGCAGGACCTATTCAACATATGTACATGGTGTTGTCCATACCTCAGCTCAACCATCTTCTCATCGGTCACTGGCTGACAACCAATCTACAACTGAAAGTTGGACATCCCAAATATCTTGCCCATCCAACTATCATCTCGAGCCTGACGCTCGATATTTGAGAGTGTAGGGCCGTGTGAGGTGTCCAGCTCTTTGGTTCTTGTGACATCCACCCTATTACTGACCAAGTACAGAACTCAAGTATGGGGGGATAGATCATGGACTTCTTTCTCTATATTATCTTTCCTTAGGAACTGAGTCAACAAGCTGCCATAATAATATCTCCACCTCATATTTTTTTGGATTGCATCATATTATGCCTCAAGATAGAGTCAATATTGATTGGCATCCCTTTCATCAACATATAGACCAAAAGCACCCTATCTTAAATAACTTCTTACGTGTGTTTTCCTAGGAAGAGGAAGCCATAAACAATTTTAAGCCAAACTCAAGCCACAAGGTTGAAGTAGGTGTAGTACAAGGTGGCATGGTTCCCCATGTCCTTACTGCTTGGTGCCCCATGTCCTTACTGCTCTCTTATCAACCAGTGGAATGCTCATCATAAAGTGTATGTCGGATATCTTTATATGGTGGGGCATCCTTCATCTCAAGATATGGTGCCAGATCTATATGTGGTATTTCGAGGAATTCGTTCAATGTATGAGTAGTGAATCATATCATTTTCCCTCAAACCATCACTCACTGGTTCTTTCTTTCTGCCATATCCCAATTGGCATAAAATTCTCAAACCAAAGTGAGGTTGCACTCACCTTGGTCCTGAAGATATAGGAGAAGCCCAATTTATGAACCATCTCATGGATTCTAGGGAACTCTACTTGCAACTGAGCCTCATTGATCCACTCTTCAGGGTGATATTTGGCTTCTTTCTGTGTTTCGAACTAATCATGAACATGTGGCTCAACAGGTTTTAGTCCAAACATGTTGGTTCCCAAGGAACTGACAGGGTAGTCAACTCGGATGCCTCCCCTTTTATTGTTCGCTTGGTTCCAGTCCCGTCAGCGGCAACTTTCTTTCCACGTGGTGGAATTGTACCTACATACACACAATATACAAAATCAGTCCATATATCAACAAAGCTAGATAAACTAGTGTTTAATGGAGTCGGGATGACCCCATACTTAATTTGCTAGCGTGGTGTCTATAGTCACAAAAATAGGGTACTCAGACTTTCCCAAATTCAAGTTTACCCACTACTATGACACCACAATTTCACCTTCAAGCACAACTTTTCTTTCACAATATCTACCAAACAATCACCAACCATTCACCCCCATTTCAATACACAAGTTAGAACCAGGTTTGCCTAGCAATTGTACCCAATAAAATCAAGTTATTTCCCTTCTCTCCACCAATTTTTCGTCCAAGTCCCTACCACCCCAAAATTCATGCTTCCCAAAAATTAAAAAGAAAAAGACACAGAGTAAATCAACAAAAATTTTGAAATTACACTAGTACTGGTATACTACAAACTTTTCCTTTTACTCAGGTAGATTTTAAAGATGTCTAGTGCTTAACAATGATGGAAAATTGTAAAGTTCCCCAACCATGGTGTAAACGAGTACTAGTGGAAGAACTAAATAATAGGGAGCAAGAGTAAGGGAGGAAGAACAATAAAATCAAGTAAAGAATATACCTTGTAGAGATTAGAAGCTTGAGAGCTTAAGGAGAAAGACAACAATGGAGGAAAGAATAAAACTTTGAGAGAAAATAACGGGGGGGCACTTTTATTTTGAGAGAATGGGGGAAATAGAGGAATTTTGGGGGTTTTAAAGACTAGGGAAATATTAATTTAGGATCTTGGTTTGATTGACCCTTGACCCATAAAAAATAATTTTCAAAGCCCCATGGGGCGCCGTGCCTATAGTGCGCTAGGAATGGGCATCGACAGTTTGGCCTATGGTGCAAAGCAATAGTGTTGCGCCAAGTTGGGTGTCATGCTTGGGGCGCCACACCTGCAGAGCACCAAATATGATCATCTGCCATTTTGAGAATGGGGCACCACGCCTGTTGTGCGCCAAGCGTGCCAGCTGAAGTTTCGGTCATGGGGTGTCGTGCTAGCATAGAACCAAAGCCCCCAGTTTGTTCTTTTCGGTGTTTTGCCCAATTTTTCATGACCCACGACCAGATTTTCCTTCTAAATCCCCTGCAAAATAACAAAAATCATTAGAAAAAGGTGGGTTACCTCCAATCTAGAGCCTTAGTTTTGGTCGTGGCACGACACTTCTTTTTATATTTTTGTTATTTTATCCTAAACTATTAAATTACATCCACAGGTTACCTCCCATGTAATACCTGATTTAACATCACAACACGACGCACCTCAAAAGTTACTCATCTAACAAGGAAATTAAGGTATTTTCCTTGTCCGCGTGCTCAGCCCAATAGTGCTTTACTCTTTGCCCATTTACCAAGAACATGGAAATCTTGTAGCTCTCAAGAGTTTAATTGCGCCATGTGGATCATCGTCACTACCTCAAATGGACCAGACCACTTAGACTTAATCTTTCAAGGGAAAAATTTCAGTCGTGAATTAAACAAGAGAACCCTTTGGCCTGGTTCAAACGAGTGAGGGAGGATATGCTTATCATGCCATCTCTTTGTCTTCTCTTTATAGATCTTGGCATTCTTATATGCCTGCAACCTAAATTAATCAAGTTCGTTAAGTTGCAGCATCCGCTTTTGTCATGCAAGATTTTTATCAATATTGAGCTTTTTGATAGCCTAATAAGCTTGGTGTTCCAGCTCAACTGGCAACTGACAAGCCTTTCCATATATGAGCCAATAGGGAGATGTTCCAATGGGTGTTTTATACCAATGCGATAAGCCCATAATGCATCATGTGGCTTCTCAGCTCAATCCTTCCTTTGTGCATTGATCATCTTCTAAAGAATCTTCTTCACCTCTCGATTAGACACCTATACTTAGACACTAGTTTGGGGATTATAAGCAGTAGCCACTTTATGTCACACCCCATACTTAGCCAACAGCTTGTGAAACCAATTGCTGGTGAAATGAGTTCCACCATCACTAATAATCACCCACATAGTACCAAATCATGTGAAGTTGTTCTTATTTACAAATTTCACCACCACTTTTGAATCATTGGTAGGGAGAGCAATAGCATCTACCTATTTTGACACATAATCCATCGCAACAAGGATGTACTTGTTGCCAAAAGATGATAAGAAGGGTCCCATAAAGTCAATCCCCCATACGTCGAAGATCTCCACCTCAAGAATGTTTTGAAAAGGCATCTCATGCCTTCAAGAAATGGCTCCTATTATTTGTCACTGATCACACCCTTTCACAAATGCTATTGCATCCTTGAACAAAGTAAGCCAATAAAAACTTGATTGCAATACTTTTGCATTGTGCGTTCTCCTCCATGATGTCCATCATAAGGTGAAGTATGACAACTCTCAAGGACCTCTTTCACTTGGTTTTCAGGAATGCTTCTCTGAATCACTTGATTTGGGCCTTGTTTAAGCAGATAGGGCTCCTCATATATATAGAACCGGAAGTCATGGTAAATCTTTTTCTTCTGTTCAGTGTTGGCTTCAGGGGGCTACACTCCACTTACCAACAGATTAACAATATCCACATACCATGGTAGCTCAGCAACACTCAAGGCAAAGAGTTGTTCATCAGGAAACTCCTCTCTAATTTGTTCATCATTGGGCACATGAGACCAATCTTCAAGTCTGGATAAGTGATCAACTACTTGGTTCTTTGTTCCTTTTTAGTCTTTAATTTTTAGGTCAAACTCTTGAAGCAACAAAATCTACCAAATAAGTGTTGATTTCATATCCTTCTTATTGAATAAATAATGGATAGCAGCATGATCCATGTGCACGATCATTTTAGTTCCCACAAAATAGGATCAAAATTTATCAAAAGCAAACACGAGGGCTAATATATCCTTTTTAGTGACTATGTAGTACACTTGCGCAGCATCAAGCATCTTACTAGCATAGTAAATAGAGTAAAATATCTTCTCTATTCTCTGACCCAACACAACCCTAACAGCAGCATCACTAGTGTCACACATTATCTCGAATGGCAACTCCCAATTGGTGCAAACAGGATAGGAGCTTCAATCAAGCGCTTTTTTAGTTCTTCAAATGCTTTTACACACTCCCCACAGAATTCAAACTTAACATCTTTCTCCAGCAACTTGCACATGGGTCTCGATATTTTATAAAATCTTTGATGAAGCATCTGTAGAACCATGCATGCCCAAGAAAACTACGAACACCCCTCACAAAGACAGGAAGTGGAAGCTTTTCAATAACCTCTATCTTTGCTCGGTCTACTTCTAACCCCATTTTTGATACCTTATGGCCAAGGACAATGCCTTCCTTGATCAAAGAGTGACACTTCTCCCAGTTCAGCACCAAATTTCATTTCTTCACACCTCACTAATACCTTGTCAAAATTCTGCAAGCATGATTTTAATGAGTTACCAAACACAAAAAAAATATCCATAAATACATCTACAATATCCTCTACCATGTCAGAGAAAATAGTCATCATGCATCACTAAAAGGTAACTGGTGGATCACATAGTCCAAAGGGCATACGCTTGAAAGCATAAGTGCCATGAGGACAAGTGAACATTATTTTCTCTTGATTCTCTGGTGCAATGGCTATTTGATCATAGTAAAAATATCTATCTAAGAAACAGAAGTACTCTATCCCATCCAATCTATCCAGCATTTGATCAATAAACAAAATGGGATAGTGGTCTTTTTGGGTGGTTTCATTATGCTTTCTGTAGTCCATGTAAATTCTCCACCTAGTGACTGTGCGTGTTGAGATTAGCTCATTTTTCTCATTCGTAACAATTGTCATTTCCCCTTTCTTAGGAACATATTGAACTGGACTGAACCATTTGCTATCTGAAATTGGGTAGACAATACCTGAATCAAGCCACTTGATCACTTTTTTTCTCACTACATCCTTCATGATAGGGTTCAACCTTCTTTGATGTTGTTCCATGGGTTTGGACCCTTCTTCCAAATAAATCTTGTGCATATAAAAAGTTGAGTTGATCTCATGAATGTCAAACATCTGCCACCTAATCGCTCACTTGCGCCTTCTCAATACAACTAAAGCCTCTTTTACTTGTGCATCATTCAACCTGGCTGCAAGAATGACCGGTGAAGTATCATCTTCTCCCAAGTAAGCATATTTGAGGTGAGAGGGGAGAGGTCTTAACTCTAACTTCTGAGCTTCTTTAATAGATGGCTTAGGAAGGGGTCCTAGAGGTCTATTAAAAGGCTCAAGCTCACCCTTCTATATGAACACACTTTTCACATTCAAATAATGAATTATCTCTTGAGAAACTGCATCCCCGAATATATCTTTCCGGTAATGTCCCTTTCCAATGGATCTCTGGATGAAGTGAGAGGTAGCTTAGCCTCAATCTCCACCACAGTGATATAAGACAACTCTTTATATAATGTAGGTAGCTTCATTACCTTATAAACATTAAAAACTCATGCCTTGTCATGCGCCCTCAAGTAAGTTGCTCAGCTACTACATCAATCAAATATCTCCCTGTGGTAAAAAATGGATGCCCTAAAATAAATGGAACTTTCGAGTCTAGCTCAAAGTCAAGAATAAAAAAATCCACCAAAAAATCAGGGACCCAACCTGCACTAAGACATCCTCAATAATACCCTAGGTCTTGCGAAGGATCTATCCGCTAGCTAAAGGACAATCGTGGTAGGACGAGGACTTTCCAATCCCATATTCTTGAATATTGAAGATGGTGTCAGATTTATACTCGCCCCAAGATCACATAAAGCTCTCGCGATGACCTTTTGCCTAATAGTGACCTCAATAGTGAATCTACTCGGGTCTTTCAATTTGGTGGGCAACCTATTCTGAATCTTTGAAGTGCACACCTCAGTAACTACAACTGTAGCATACTCTGTCAACTGATTTTTATTTTCCACAGTATCCTTGATGTACTTTTCATACTTAGGTATTCCTTGTAGAACATCAATAAGTGAAAGATTAATATGCACCTGCTTCAACAGATCAAGAAATTCTTTAAACCCTACCTCCTCCTTCTGCTTAATCAACTTTTATGGGAATGGAGGTAGAGGTTTTACAATAGTCTCTACTTCTTTAACCTCTGTGTCAGCCTCATGTCTCACTCTTTCAACTTTAACATCTATTGTCTTGGGCTCTGCCTTCTTTGGTACAAGCTCCTCTGGCTGTATGCACTACGAGTAGTGACTGCATTTACCTACTTAGAATTTAGGTTAGTATCACCTAGGAGACCTTCCTGAGGTCTTGTATTCTGTGATCCAGCTATTTGACCCATCTACTCCTCAAGATTCCAAATGGAAAGTTGCTGATTTTTCATCTCCGCAGCTTGGTTTGCTTGCTCTCCGTGATCTTTTTTAGCATCTCTTCTATATTGCTTGTTGGGGCAAGGGGTTGATTATTTTGGGAAAACTCTTGATTCTAACCCTTATTTCTATATTGATTCTCCCCTTGATTTTTCCCATAAGACAAGTTGGAGTTGTTCCTCATGTTAGCATTGTAAGTGTTACCAAAATTTTGATTTTCACCTCTTTGTGCATACCCTACAAAGTTCACTGAATTAACATTTGCCGCATAGTCTTCTGACAAATGATCACCTCCACAAGTTTCACAAAATTGAAGAAGTGTAAGTTGTACTGCATTTACTTGTGCTTGAGTACCCCCAAGAGCCAGCTTGTTTAACACGGTGGCTATATTGTCATCTGATTGGACATCGATTCCATCTTAGTAAATAAAGTTGTGTGGTTATCTACCTCTAATAAGCCGGCAACCTTCTTGGGTGCATTTCTTCTGGTGTTTGTATTCCACTCAGGATTCCTCTGTGCCATTCATTGTAAGAGAGTGTACAACTCATCATATATCTTTTCTAAGGCTTTCCAATCTATTGCACAATCTAATTAAATCTTGGAGTGAGAGTCTAGGCTCTCAATGAATGTGTGAACTAGCACCTCATTAGTTTATTTGTGATGAAGACAATCTCTACAGAGAGACTTGAATCTTTCCCATGCTTGATATAGATTCTCTCCATATTTCTGCCTGAAGTTCAATATTTCACTCCTCAACTTAGCCATCTTTCTAGAGGGAAAGAATCGCATCAAAAACTTCTTGGCAAGATCATTCCATAAGGTGATAGATTTAGGTGGCTCGGCTTTCAACCACCTCTTCACTTCCCTGAGGAGGGAAAATGAGAATAATGTAAGCCTTACATAATCTTCTAAGACCCCAGCCGGTATGTATGTATCACTAATTTCCATAAAAGTCTGGATGTGCTGTTGTGGATCCTCATATGCTAGGCATGTGAACTACCCACTAGAGTGCAAAGGTTTCACCATATTCTATTTGAGTTCAAAGTGACCTCCTGCATCCAGTTTGTGAATGCTCGATGTGACATTAGTCACCTATGGGATTGCCACTTCTCTCACTGCCATTGGTGCGGCCATTTCTACTAGAACAACTTCGAGTTGTTCAACCTGTTGTTTCGAATAAAGAACCACCTCTTAAACCTGTTGAATCAGATAAAGATGCTTCCCTTCTTCTTTGATGAAATAATCTTTTAGGTTCAGGGTGTGTCTCCACTAAGTCTCTAATCCTTGCCAGCTTTTTGAAAATTCCAAGTTTGTACCTGTAGATTTAAAAGCTAAGATCAAGTTGTCAACACCTGAATAATAAAGTTGTAAAAGAAAAATTAGAAATTTGCTAATTTTTAAGTCCCTAGCAACGGCGCCAAAAACTTGTTAGAACCTTCCAACCATACTTAAGTGTACGTGGTCATCCAAGTAATATAGACGGGTTTGTCCAGATATAATACCCAAGGGACTTGTGACTTAGCCAATATTCTAAACAATTTTAATACCGCAAAAGTAAACAAGTGTGAAAGTAACTAAGAAATTTTGTAGTAAACTTAGAGCAATTAAATAAAATGTTAAAGCAAGCAAATATTCGTTGTTATTCCGAATTTTGAGAGAATTTTTTTGTTTCAATCATGAGTAGTATCCATTTGAATTGACTTGTCTGCTTACCTAGTTGTTGGTTTCGGAATTACTTGTATGATTATGGTTTTCCAAACCTCTAATTGCCTATTCACATACAATTCTGGTTCTATATTCCTATGAGCAGAATGAATATATGAACGAAGTTGTTGTTCCTATTTAAACCAAGCAAGGTGAACTAGGTATATTTCTATTCTAGCCACAAATCTACCATTTTACGTTATAAAAGAGAGATCTTTCTCCTTATATTCCTTGTTTTACCTTATTGATCTTTCTTCCAGGTTCACAACAAGATTATAGATTTATCTTAATAGCAATCAAGCATCAAAATACTAAGTACAGGAATACAAGAACATCTATTAATGGCAAACAAACTTAATTAATTCAGCTTTTAACTAATCATTCATGCGTTTAATCGTAACCCCAAAACAAGGGTACTTAGCCACTCATACTAATCAAGAACACAAAAAGTATTGTCTCATTCAAAGTAATCACAAAGAAAAGTAAAAAGAAATAAAACCTAATGGTGAATTCTATTTTCCACTTCAAGCTCAAATATGATGGAACAACCCTCATAAAAATGTCCTAGGGTTGTATTTATAGTATTGGGAAATAACCCTTTTTCCTTCTTAGAATAGGAGTAGAAAAAAGTTGGAAAATATTTTTAGGTTGGGCTTTGGCGCGCCACGCCTGCAGTGCGCTAACACTTCCCATTAGTAGTTTGGGCTCTGGGGTGGTGCGCCACTGGTTGCACCAGCACCTAGAGTTTACTTTTTCTCTTCTCTTTCTTCTCGGGACTTTGCTAACTCCTTTCCATTTCTCCGTGCTTCCGTGTTTTCTCCCAAAGGTAGATTTCCCTCATCATTTAACCTGCAAATGTCTATTATGTGTCTTAGTATATAATCAATTAATATCAATCAAGACACACATAATATAGTGAAAATTATTTTCAAAACTAAGGGAAAATATGGGCAAAATATGACAAACGGGCATATAAATACGCCCAAGATCAATCTCCTTGGATCTCAAATTTGAAATCTACCTATCTAAAATAGCTATAGGCTCTTCCCTAAAGCCCAAATTATGATCCGACTACACTGATCCCCACTGAATCACATGAGAGCCATTAGAATGGTATTTCTTCAGCATCGAAACATGAAACACTAGATGAACACTTGATAAAACTGTAGGTAAAGTCAACTCATAGACCACCTCACCAATACACTATAACACCATAAATTTACCAATGAATCTAAGGTTGGTCTTGACCTTCTTCCCAAACCTCATAACATTATTTATGTGTGATACCTTCATAATACCTTCCCACCAACCATGAACTCCAAATCTCAAATCTTTCGGTCCGCATAACTCTTCTATCTGCTCTGAGCCATGAGAAGCTGCTCTTGAATCAATTTTATATTATCCATGGAATACCTTAGTAAGTCTATACCCTATGTCCTGACCTCTAAAACATCAAACCAACCCATGGAAGATCTGCACCTCCTATATATAAAGCTTCAAATAGAGCCATCTGAATGCTGAAATGGTAACTATTATTATTTGCAAACTCTACCAAAAGAAAGAACTAGTTTTAATGACCTCCAAAGTCAATCACACCTGCCCTTAACATATCTTCACAAACTTGAATGGTTCATTCGAAACTGACCATACATTTATGGGTGAAATATTGTACTAAGCTTAACCCGAGTACCCAATTCATTCTCCATAGACCTTCAGAAATGAGATGTGAACTAAGTACCCTGGTCGGAAATGATAGAAATAGGCATCCCATGCAAACGGACTATCTCATGAATGTAGATTCTGGCCAATCTCTCTGAACTTTAGGTTGTCTATATCGGAAATGAATGAGCAGATTTTGTCAATTTAGCCACCACTGACCCAAATAACATCAAATTTACTCAAGTTTTGTGGTAGACCTACCACATAGTCCATATCGGTACACTTTCACTTTTACTCAGGTATAGGCATTCTCTGAGTCATATCACCCAATCTATGATGTTTATATTTCATTGGCAATTCAAGAATCCAGCTACATACTCCATAATGTCTCTCTTTACCCCAACACCATCAGTAGTGCTGCTTTAAGTCATGATACAAATTCGTTGCTCTTGAGTGAATAGAATATCTAGAACTATGAGCCTTATCCATCTACAATATAACCAAGCTACCCATGTTAACTGCCTTCCAACTCAAGGCATATGTTACCATATTAGCCTTTCCCAAATGATAAAGAATTGTCATATTATAATACTTAAGCAACTCCAACCACCTTCCTTGCCTCAAATTGATATCCCTTTGGCTTAAAAATATATTGAAGACTACAATGATCTGTGAAAACCTCACAATGCACACCATAGAGATACTGCCTCCAAATATTTAAAGCATATACTATCGCAGCCAACTTCAAATCATGAGTAGGATAGTTATTCTCGTGAGCCTCATGCTACCTCAAAGCATAAGTTATCACCCTACCTTTCTACATTAACACACACCCAAGATTGACTCGAGGAGCATTATAATAGACTATAAAGCATTAACCTTCCAAAGTTAATGTTAAAACAGGAGCTAAAGTCAACAAGTTCTTGAGCTTTTGGAAGTTTGCTTCATAATCATCGGACCACTAAAAATCCACATTCTTCTAATTCAAATTCATCAATAGAGATGCAATAGAAGAGAAAACCTCCACAAATTTTTGATAGTAGTCTTTAAACCCATAAAACTCCTAATCTCTATAGCTAAAGTGGTCCTAGCCCAATCTTAAATTGCCTTTATCTTCTTAGGATCTATCGTAATACCATCCTTAGTCACTACGTGACCAAAAATACAACAGAACTCAACCAGAATTCACACTTCAAAAACTTAGTATATAATCATTCGTCCTTCAAAATCTAAAGTGCAATTCTCAAATGCTTCTCATGATCCTCCTTGTTATAAGAATACATAAGAATGCCATCAATGAAGACAATAATGAAAGAATTCAAGTAGGGCCTGGATATACCATTCATCAACTCCATAAATGCTGCTTGTGAATTGGTCAACCCAATAGACATAGACAGAAACTCATTATGACTATAATGAATCCTAAAAGTCATCTTAGGGACATCCTTAGCACTAATCCTTAACAGATGATAGTCGAACCTAAAATTAATCATCTATAACATTGAAGCACCTTAAAGTTGATTAAGTAAATCATCTATACATGATATAGGATACTTGTTCTTGATGGTCACCTTGTCCAACTGTAGATAGTCAATGCACAACCTCATAGAACCATTTTTTTCTTTATATTCAATACCAAAGCACCTAAGGGGAGACATTCGATCTAATAAATCCCTTGCTCAACAAACCCTGAAGCTTCTCCTTCAATTCCTCTAACTCTGTTGAATTCATTTGATATGGTAGAATAAAAATAAGTTGAGTGCCTGGCTCCAAGTCATTATTAAAATTAGTGTCACGGTCAAGTGGAACACCTAGAAGATTTGTCAAAAATACCTTCGAGAGCTCTCTTACCACTGGTACCAACTCCAAAGAGGGAGTATCAACACTAGTATCATAAACATAAGCCAAATAAGAGAGACAACTCTTCTCAACCTATTATTGAGTCTTCAAAAATAAAATCACCTTCCTCGAATAGTGAATGTAGTACCCTTCCACTCCAATTTAGGGATACCCGGCATGGCCAAGGTAACTATCTTGGCGTGATAGTCTAGAATCATGTTGCTTTAAAATTCACATGCAAGTATATGCGACATTACAAGTAATATAGGAATTGAGTCCAGATATCATTTCCACAGAAACCTATATGATTAACCATCATTTAAATTAAACTAATGCTAATTATTTATTCAAGAAACAAAATTCAAGTTATATTTATAAACTATCAAAAAATAAAAGAAAATAAATAATAAAATTCAACCAAGAAAGAGCATATTTTAATGTTATCAATGAGATAAATAGGGCTATGACAACAATCCAGATGAGTCTACCGATCGTCACACCTATTGATTTTTCTGTGTTACTAACTGTAAATTGATATTACTTATTGAGCATCATGCTGATAACTCTAACCCTACTTAAACTACCCCTAATGCCTATATTCCTATGATCGTCGAACAATAGCAGAATGCATTTGTATATCTTCTATATTCAATAGAGTGAGGCTAAAAGGTGTACTCTTATCCCATTAGCAAAATGATTTTCTATCTAGAGGTTCACAAACAAGCTCTACTTATTCTTATTATACTCACAATTCTCTCTCTCGAGTTCAATTAACGAGCTATATATCTATTTGAAAAATGATTAAGCAATAAAATAATTGAGACCATAAGCAAAATTTAAAAAATATCTCCACTTTGAAGAAGAGTACTAGAAGTAAAAAGCAAGCTTTACATGGTTTGAAAAGGGGGATATAAATACTAGATTTTTTTACAGTCTAGTAAAAGGAAGAAGGAAAAGGTTACACTTGTCAAGAATTCATAATGAGCAAGGTGATCTTCTGGAAGATAAAGAGCGGATAGTTGATGAAGCTATAAGGTTCTAACAGAAATAGTTTACTCAAGAAAGGGATGCTACAAATTTTTCACTCCACGGACATATTCCACAGATTATTGCAGAAGAAGATAATGCATTACTTAGCCTTATGCCTACAATGGAAGAGTTTTAACCTCAGCAGGGACAGCGCTAGTGGTCCTAATGGTTTCACATGTCTTTTCTACTAGAGGTGTTGGGATATAGTAGGCATTGATATATGCAAGATGGTAGTTACTTTTTTCTCAGGCAATACTCTATCAAAATTTATCACTCATACAAATCTTGTGTTGTTGCCTAAGAAGAATGACATCCACACCTTCTCAGACCTCAGACCTATTAGTTTTAGTAACTTTGTAAATAAAGTTATATCTAAGGTTATTCATGACATGATGGAGATGGTACTACCAAGATTGCTCTCTGCTAATCAATCAAATTTTGTAAAGGGAAGAAATATTATTAAAAATATATTACTCACTCAGGAGATTGCTTCAGACATCACCAAAAGGGGGAAGGGGGCGGAAGATACTTTATTATATACGAGATATACGAGGAACTCACAAAAATCTCTGAGTACTCAAGCATCCAATCAATTGAAATGAGGGTCAACAAAAAAAGAATAGGACCTATTATTCCTACATGTTCTATTAGTAACATTCCCTTGAGATGTTACTGCGGATTTTGCTTGTGTTTAATCTTTCCCCATTAGAAATCATATAGGAATTTCTTATAAAATGAGCGAATTTATTGGATTGTTTTATTAAAAGAAAAATAGAAAAAATAAGATTGAGACAGTTATGAATTCCATTCAGTTTCCTTTAACATCATCATCAAACTTGATATGATAAAGGCTTATGATAGGGTCTCTTGGTTCTATTTGATGAAAGTCTTAAGAAAGATGAGCTTCTCAGAGGTTTTTGTTGATATCATTTGGAGGATTATAGAAAACAATTGGTACTCAGTATGGTGAATGGGTAGGCTCAAGGATTTTTTCACTCCACTAGTGGGATAAAACAGGGTGACACTCTATCTCCAGCTTTATTTATCTTGAGTGTTGAAGTGTTAACCAGAGTTTTGAATGCCTTATTTAAGGATGGTCAATATGTGAGATATGACATGCCTAAATGGAGTGCAAATCAGAATCACTTAGCTTATGGTGATGATATAATCATCTTTGCAGTAGCACATGAGAGATCACTTAGGAAAATCATGAAGGTTTTGGTCAGATATGAAAATCAGTATGGACAGATGATTAATAAAGGGAATAATGCTTGGTACATGCATCAGAATAGTAGTGCTCAACTAACAAGATTAGTTGATAGATGTATAGGCATCTCAAGAGGCCAATTCCCTATCTCATATTTAGGGTGTCCTATCACCCATACCAAGAAAAGGAAGAGTGATTACAATGAGCTCATTAAAAAAGTAAAAAATAAACTCCAAACATGAAAATGGAAGATGCTCTGTTATGGTGGTAAGGCTATATTAATTTGTAGTGTATTATAAAGTATACCTACCCATAACTTGTCAACAATTGTTCTTCCTAAATGTGTAATAAAAGAGTTATACAAGATTTTTTCCAGGTTTTTTGGAACAACAAAGAAACGGGTGAAAGTAAACATTGGGCTGCTTGGCATAATGTTTGTTTGCCCAAAGAAGAAGGGGGTCTAGGTTTCAGATCTCTTTATGATGTTTCCAAGGCTATGTTTACAAAGTTATGGTGGAATTTCAGAGTTGTTAAGTCTCTGGGGAGCAACCTTTATGTGGAACACATATTGCATGAAAGAAATCCTGACTTTAGTGGTTTAGAAGAGGGGTTCTCAAGTATGGAAGTACATCTTAGAAAACATGATTGTATTAGAAAAGCATATTTGATGGGAACCTAGAGCAGGCATCACTAACATTTGATATAAAAACTGGACCAAGCTTGGTCTATTACATCAAGATCCAGATTGTCAAATTAGACCTGAAATGGTAGAAATAAGGGGATTGATAAATGAAGTAGGTTGGGACACGAAAAGATTGCAGTAGGTTCTTTCTAAAAGAATAGTTAATCATATTAAAGTGCAAATGAGCAATTTCACCCCCACAAATCTGGTGACAGACAATGGTGGTTACTTAACAGCACATGGAAATTCAATGTTAGCTCAGTCAAGGAATGGTTGAGAAATAAGAAGGAGCAGAATCTCCAATACAATCAGATTTGGGTGAAAGGTTTGCCTTTCAAATTTGGCTTCTTATCTTAGAGGATTTGGAGCAACAAGATTCTTGTAGCCACTCTTATTACTAGATGGGATAGTTCTATGGATCCTAGTTGTCTGTGTTGTACAGTACCCTTCAATAAAACTATACAACATCTTTTCCTAACTAGTGAATTAGCTAAAAAGGTATGGAGTTACTTTGTAAGTGTTGCTGGTCTACAAGGTCCTTTGATTTAAATCAAACAAACAGTGCAAAATGGAAAGACACACCTGGTAATGAGAAATTCAAAAGTGTCATGGCTGCCGTACTAATCATATTTATTTGGTTCGACTAGAAAAGTAGAAATACTATCCTTCATGGTGGAGTATACCCTTATGAGAAGGTTATTTATGACATAAATGACTCTATTCATAAGTTTACTATTACCAAGTTTCTTTTATTCCAGAATTTACCTAAGACTTGGCCTCTTATTGTTGAAACTCTGGAAGGCTAGAACCCAAGTTACATATGTAGAACTGTGAGGTGGATTCATCCTCCTACTGGATGGTACAAATGTAATACATATGGTGCATCAAAGGATAATCTTGGCCCTAGCTTAGCTGTTTATTGTGTGAGAAATAGTGGAGGAGATACTGTAGGGTCAAAAGGGAAAAGACTGTGAGATACAACTAACATCGTTTCTGAAGCAGTAGCTATAAGAGAAGTCATTCAATTTTGTATTGAAAGGAATTTATTGCTCCTAATAGTAGAAATTGATTCTCTGTCTATGCTTAAATATAATTGAAGAAAGCTGGGAGGTGCCATGGAATATTGTTAAGGTGGTTGAAGCAATTAACAGGATGAGGAAGATGCTCCTATCCAGTTGAAACACACCCTGAGGGAAGGCAACACACTGGCTGACTTAGTTCTGTTAATTTTATAGGTACTTGGTGGAGAATTTTTAGGATATTCCTACTGCAGCAAAGAAGATTCTAAACATGGATAAGTGCCTATTTAGATTGGCTTGTTTTAAGTACTTTAAGTCAAAATAGTTTTTAAGCACTTTTGAAGTGTTTGGGTAAAATAAAAAAGTGCTTATAAGCACCTTATTTTAAGTTAAAATAATAAAAATAAGCCAAAAGATAGAAATTCTAACTTTTGGCTTTTGGCTTATAAGCCGAAAATCAAAAGCTAATCCAAACAGGATCTAAGTTGAGCATGCCTCACTTAAGGCTTACTCAGCTAAATAATACATAACTCTGGTTCTGTTTCTTCTATCACCTGCCATGCACTAATACAAATTGGAAAAGATACATATACTCTAATGTAATGCCTGAAATGAGTTCATATTGTCTGTTTACCATGACACCTGGTGAGATTTCAAGGGGTACAATGGTTACAGACTAAGGCATAGGCATTGGGTAATGTACTCTTCTACTGTTTTTTAGGTGCAACGGGTGATCCCTGGTTTAGGGATGTTTGGTTGCTTTTTGCTCACTGGTCCTCTATCCTAAAATTCTTCCCATGATGTGTGGTATTAATCTCATTGAGGTTCATCCTATCAGGGTAGAATAATAGGAAAAAGGCTAGTGAGTAATTAGTGACCTCACATCCACTAAACAACAACGGTAAGCTAGTTAGTTGTTGCACCTGCATTAGAACCTAGAGGTTTCCCTCTTATGTGTGGTATTATCTTCTTTGAAGCTCGTCATATCAAAGATAATCAATAGGGAAAGGTACAGTGCTTCGACCTACTAGCTTAACAGAAGAAGATTAGGAAGTGTGGTTTATGCAAAGATCTAGATCTGTGATATAAACTCTATATCTAATGATCCACAACAATAAAGCACAACAACAACAAGGATCTATAATAGCATCATTTCCAGATTCGACAATGAACAAGAACTAGAATGAATGAATTGAAAGCGTAGCTGTCAAACAACGGATAGTTGAGCTTCATTTCAAGTTCTGCCATCACTATGACAAATTAGGAATCCAGATTGAGCTATGGCGATGGAGGCTTCGAAAGGATCTAGAAGACAACTCTGACTTCTCTTTCAGCTCTTCCAGATCAGTGCAAGCATACAAAGAAACGAAGCCATGGCATTATTTATCTGAGACTTTGGTTGAATTAACAAGGTTGAAGAGATCATTTACCAGATTTCACCAGTGATTTGAGCTCCTAGACCAAATGGCTCGAGAACACTCATCAGTTTACTTTCCCCTTTGTTGTCTTTTCATTTCCTTTTTTTGATTTGAGCTTTTGTTTTGTTTTTCTTTATTTTCTGGGTTGGGTCGATTGGGCCTGACCCCATTATTTATTGTTGGACGGATTTTATTTAATAAAAACATTCAATGAGCCCAATCTTCGATTAAAAAAATATAATAAATGATGCTCGAATACAATAGGAATAAGTGTATCTCTTTCAAAAATAGCACGCTTTGGTTATTAACTTGCTCAAAAAGCAGATTACTTTCAATACATTGCCCTTAGGCCATTAACTTCCTCAAATAGCATATTGCTTACCTAAACACAGTGCCCTTAGGTCACTAAATCATCAAGATACAATATAATGCATGAATCAGAGTGATGCAATAACAAATAAGTAATTCAAGTCATATAATATCTATCAGCTAGGTCCCAGCCTAGATTGCACAAAAGTAACTCATTCTATTCAACAGCGAATCAATCGTTTTGCCCAACCTATAACATACTTGATACAATAAACCGTCCCCAAGCAAATTCTAAGAGAGTAAGTCATAACCTACCTCTAAACCCAAAAAAAACATGTCACAAACTCTCACAAAAGTGCCTTTCCTTTTTGAGTAGCCTAGGAATACTCTGAATCTATCAATAAAGTACTTAGCGTGAGTATACGAGTTTATTGATACCCATATTGTCATACTTTTGCTTTGAGCCCAAAAAGTTAACTTCAAGATAAAAATGGTAGTTTTATTTCAAAATCAAGTTACTCATAACGGGTCTCAAATATAAAATTTCATAAAAAGAATCGAGTCTGAATCAGTCTCCAAATCATCAAAATATGATTTCTCAACTTTAGGTTCAAAAATCCTAATTTTCAACACCCATATGTGGATTATATTATGAAATAAATGATAAAATAGTAGGAAAGTATCAACTATACGGTTAGATTCTTACCATCGAGCCGAAACAACCAAATCCCTCTTGAAATCCTCAAAATCCGAGCTCCCAAGCTCCAAAATCAAAAGATGAAGTTTAATTCAAATTGAGAATTATTTTTGTTCAAATCTCATTTGTTCATCGTGAATGTGTCGACCCCTCGCAGTTGCAGCAACTCGACCCGACCCATCTAACCACCTCGCAAATGCGAAGAGCAAATTATGACCTGGCCCAAATCTCTTCTTTGTGAACGTGATGTTCAAGTCGCGAACACAAAGACCAACTAACTTACCACTATGCGATTTTGATGGTCCTCTCGTGACGTGAAGAAGGACCATTGCACCAAATATCAGCAACTCCTATTCTATTCAAACTTGGAATCAACCTCGGATTCATCCAGAACCTCCCGAATATAAATTAAATATGCAAATTAATCATAAAACTCATTTTGGGCCTGCTAAAATCATTAAATCACCGATTCAAGGTCTTTTTGACCAAATATTAACCGTGGTCAACTCAAACTTTCTAAAAAGCTAGAAACCAATTCAATGGTTCAAATCACCCCTGAGTGCCTCGTATATGTGCAAAATATACAACCAAGTCATAAATCATCCTTCGTACCTAGTTAAATCGTCAAAATTCAAATTCAACCTCGTTAACCCAAAATATTGACTTTGATCAAACTTTCTAAATTCTAAATTTTCAAAACTAAAAATCTTTCCTGAAACGCATTTGATCACCTCTGAAATCGTGTCACCAATTCCCACAAGTCATAAATAGCTAAAAAAAAACTATGGGGAGGATTAAACAGGGGAGAAGAGGCAGAAATTAGAAAATAATCATGAGGATCGTTACACATATATACTATATTACGAGGATAATACGTGAGCATAGCTACATATTGGAATTTTGTGGCAAAATTAATTACATTTTCCTAACTTGTTTCTTGAGAAAAATGATTAATTGAGAGTTTTCTTCCTCCTCTCCGAATTTTCAACGATGTAGTATCAGAGTATATAAAGGTCCTAGGTTCTAGTCTCATCACCACTCTTAATTATCAAAAAAAATTACGTGTTTGATTAATAAATTGAAGTGAATCAGGCCCACACTTGAGTAGGCGTGTTGAAGACATAATTAAGTATACAAACATATTCTCTCTAATTACTTAAACTTTTAGATGATATGATCACACAATTAAGGGGGAGCTCCATACGTTTGGTGGCTAAAAACAACTTCAATAAGAGGCCTTAAAAAATTCAAGAAAAAAATATGATATATATATATAACTTCTTGAGATGGAACGTTATGAATAATTTTCTAACTTCTTATTTTTCTTAACCAAGTCCTAACCAAATTCTAATTGCTAGGCAGTAAGAAACTTCTTGTCATATTTTGTAGTCATATAAATAATTTTCATAATACACAAATTATTTTTCCTAAAATACTTGTTAAAACATATTCGTCTAATTCTTTTTGCGCTGATATTTCAGAGAATATCCTTTGATTTTATAGTTCTCCTTCAAATGCCTTTGACCCCTACAATGTTCATAGATTAAACTTAGTTTTTTACCTTTGAATTCTTGCCCCCTCCCCTTGCTTGCTTGCATAGTTAAAGACTACTTTAACACTTTCAATTACTTCCAAAACTCTTTTGACTTTCTATTTGAACCATCACTGCATATGCTTGTTTGACACTAGGAGCGGGTGTTTTCAATCGAATATTACTCCTTATATGACCATAACTTTAATTCATTCCCATCAAAAATTGTAATTACTGTTGTTTGTGTTCTATATATCCTCTAGTATTTAATATATTTTATATAGAAGAGATTTGTTGTTTGTCTGTTGATGTCCTATTACAAGTATACATGGCTTGGCGGCAAAAACTTGCTCACACCGGGTGTATACACCAAGCCAATGGATGCATTTAGATGTGTTTGAATTATACAACTATTACTTGACCAAGGTTAATTAATGTATCTAATTACTTAATTAAATTACTTAACCATGGTAAATTATATGATTTGGTGTAAACACCCGGTGTGGGAAGGGGTTTCGAGGGGAGAAAATGTGTTGTTTTCCTGCAATGCCTCGCCAAATTTCTCATGTGTATTTACCTGTCACAACAACACTAAAATGGGGGTTGCGAAAGAGGAGACTCTTGTGATGCGCTTTGCAATGCATGCAAAATTGAAAATACAGAATCTATTATCTAAAGACACTCCATCTGGACGTCTATGCATTTGTAGTCTTAGCAGTAATGTTACAGGAAGCAGCATCAAACAATAAATTATGCCACAGATTTGAAACATTTTCTGGGAGATTTGATTGTAAAATTGGACTAGTCTGCAATGATCGGCTAGTGCGAAAAAAAGTTATATTAACAGTGAGGCACAATTGTTTATAAGAAAAATGATTTACGTCAATAAATTAGGAAAGTCATTTTCCTCCTTTTGATAGAAAAAATATTTTCTATTGACCAAACATCAGAAAATAATTTTCTCGTAATACAGAAAGCACAATTTGCACTCTGGTATAACACTCATTTTGCATGGGAAGTCTTGCAAATTTGCAATGTTCTAATCTTTACCAAAACTCTTCTACTTGCTTACCATTCGCTCCTATTTGATTTTCTAGCCCACTTACTTCAATCAACAATTAAATTTCATCATTCTAAATTCTCTTGGAGTTGTTTGGCAGATTTGAAGTAATTTATCAAAAACAATTTTCAAAAATTTAACCATAGTGGGCACAAGGGATAACTGTTTAGATTTACTCCATAATAATCAGTATCACGAAAACACAAATCAATATAGCTAAATATAGCAGCCACGTTAACAGCAGATAATTTTAGTATAATAACTATCTCTTTGATCTTGTATAATCATATAACGTCTTTTGGCAGTTTCAAACCTGATTTCCGTCGTAAAACTTTCAATAAATGAACTTAGAATACAGTCTAAAAATTTGATCAATAAACTTAAGAGATTATTACAAACTTCTGGGAATTTCCAAATAGAAGTGATTTGTTCTTTATCAAATACTATACTCACCAAGCATTGTACAATTTAAATCACTAACCAATCAACAAGCTGAGTTCCAGAAATACAGAGTAGGAAAAATGGGGAAAATGGAAAAAGAAAAACATAGTTCTCTACTTTCAAAGAACCAAATAATATAAGTTACACCTGAAAACATAAATGGGATACCTCTACTAATAAATAGGCTTACAGTCGCGCAGATGCCCCAATTGCAGCTGCATGCAAAATCTGCAAAATCAGGCTTTCCCAGGTTTCACTCTATGCTTTCGTAAATATGCTTCTTCTCTATTCATCAGTAACACATCCCTTGGAAGCGGATTGCACATTTTTTATGTACTGCAAGAAAAATAATAATTATGTCAGACATTGTGCTGTTTGCGTTCAATATCTCTCCACTGTCAAGTATTTCTGTACCTTGTAGAGAACCCCTCGGTCAGCCTTATATGCAGGGGGCGTCCAATTCTTTCTACGCTGCTCCAACACCTCGTCTGATAACTGAACGTCCATTTTCTTTTTCTGAATATCGATTGTTATTATGTCTCCATTTTGAACAAGACCAATTGGACCTCCTTCCTGGTGAAAGTTTGAATTGCATGATTCTCAATGACGATAAAACAAGATTGTACAAATTCCTCGATGTTATAATTGAATGTTTATGTTCTAAGACTGTTATCACCATGACTGCATGGACATCCATAGTTGCATCTACGACACATCTTATAATGAAATACAATATTTAACACTTATAATAAATTAGACAAGTCATGTCTTCATGAGCAACACTCAAACTAGGTGAAGGGAAAAATAACACTAGAAAACAATCCAGGAAAATCTGACTGCTAAAACTAGTGATTCTCCTCTTAAAACACATTGCAGCTTGAAACTCAAAATGGGAACACTAGTGAAGAAACTTTGGCAACTAAAAACTAGTGATTGCTCTCTCAAAATTAGGAACTGTTGGTTGAACAAATGTAACAACTGCAACTGGTACTTTAGGATCTAATAATTCAACTCAACGCAAAATTTTCTGACTAAAGTGCCATCAAACATTTCACTGGCACTTTTACAAATAAAACTCTTTAACTGTGCTAGGCAAGGTGCTTATACTGTGGTTAAACTTTAAATGCATTAGAGGAGGTGCTCATACCAGGTGGCATCTTCTTTTTTTTAAAAAGAAAAAAAAAAAGGCCTCGAGGGACAGTGGCAAAACAGTCGAACACTCGGTGGATGATGCCCCCACCCCCCTCCTGCCTTTCTCCACTTAAATGCCAGGTTTTTGTCTGCAGCAAGGTTCTAGCATGTAATGTGCGCGCCTAATCAAGGGTGGGATCCTTTTTTAACCCATTTTAGAGATTGTTCACATATCCAGAATATTAAGGTGACTCACAAGTTCCTGAAGGTTGCAAAATACAAGCTATAATGGTGAACCAGACAACATAGTGAAAGCAATGGATGGCAGAAAGGAACATATTCTTCATGATGTAAAAGAAGCAACAATTTTAGAAACAAAAGTTAATGCACCTGTGCTTCAGGACATATATGACCCACAACATATCCGTGAGAACCTCCAGAAAATCTTCCGTCAGTAAGTAATGCAACATCCTATCGTTCAAAACAAAACCAAATAACATTCAGCAAGGCAGGGTACCAAAGGTACAAGTTAAGGCCATGTAATAAAGTCAAAATGACATACTAATAGAGAGACAATAAGATATACATGTCAATTATCAATTTTGGCTATAACAAAATACAATAGACAAGGAAGAAAAAGATCTAGCATTACGTACCTTCCCAAGACCTGCACCCATAATTGCACTTGTGGGTGTCAGCATTTCGGGCATACCTGGTCCTCCCTTAGGTCCCTCTCCTCTAATGACTACAACTTTTCCCTGAAATATTGTACACTGATAAGATGTCTAGATACCAAATATCCAACACATGGGAACTGGCTCAAAAATAAGCTCAAACTATTGCAGCCAGTTACTATTCAACAAAAGAGAAGGCAAGAACAATATATCACTAATAACTGACAATTTCAGCATTTTAGAAGAGAACTCGGAATAAATCCATGCTTAAAAGGTACTTCGCTGCTAGGCAAATTCAATAGAAATCTATGAGACCAAATGTGAGCTGAAACTGAAGAAATCAGCAGAAGTAACCCTCAGTGGGATGATACTTTGACAAAGTATCTACTTTACCTATCTGAAGTTCCAACAATGTGTTTAATTACAGCAACTCATCCCATATATATATATACACACACACACACAGAGCAGAGATAATAGGGCAGAGAGATACAAGAAGACAAATAAACAAAGCCGAGATTCCGTCTTCTCTTCTTTGCGGCCTTATCAAACACCGACTTATGTTTTAGATGTTTCTGTTGTGAAAAGTATAATGTCATGCATAAACCACTGCGGTTGGGAAGAGAAGGAATAAACCCATAAAGAACACAAGGATCATTGCCTCAAGAAATACAAGAGAGAATAGGAAAAGAAGAGACCACTGCTTATTTTCATAGTAGTAATAGGCTACCAGGCGAGCGTTTAGGCGAAATACCCCAAGGCAAAAGGCTTACGGGTATTGATATTTTCATATTGTTTTAATCATTAAAAGTGCCTCTAATAGGGAAAATCTCGAAATTGATTCATCCAAGATGTATTCAATTGCACTAAATGTTTGTAACCCTTTTGTCTTGTTGGACTTCAAGAGATTACAATATTTACTCTTGTATGAGCTATGACTACTCAAAAATTGACGTTTGCACTCATATAGTCTCCCCCCTCCTCACTCTATTCTCTAGTTTATCAGGATAGAAGTAAATAAAAAAAGACAGGAATAGGATTAACTGGCTTGCCTTAAAACTCAAAGGATCTTCTGAGATAGCTGCAAGCATAGCTTCCTCTCCTTCAAACACTAGGGCGGGGCCTGATGAAAAAGTTCCGATAATTGTTTATATATTCAAGAGGCAAACGAACATGTCCGAAGACACCAAAAATGAAATTCTAAAGAAAAACAACGTACCAGAAAAGTATAGCCCTTCTTTTCCAGTGATCTTTGCCACGCTGCCCTCTGGTGCAAGATTCCCATATAATATCTGGATGTGGCCTGTTTCTTTGATGGGGTTTGACAGTGGTCTTATAATTTGCTAGAAGAAAAAGTAAGGTAGACAAAAGTGAGTATCTACATTCCTAATTCACTCAGGAGCAAACGACCTATGACAAAATTACTGCAGCACATGGGAAGCAGCCATTAGTAAAAAGACCTACCTGACCTTCAGCTAAAGAAGGAAATAGCTTTGCATTTTCAGCCAGTGTCTTTCCTGTGACTGCAAACCAAAAGCAAGTGAAATGAGTGCCACCAGTTATAAGATGACCAGTATAAGAAAATATCTCCTAATCATCAAAGCAAATACCAGTCATGCAGTCCCCATCCATATACCCAAGCTCCAACAGGTGGCGGATGACTGCGGGTGTGCCTCCAATCTAAATAATTAAGCTCGTCAATTCATCAGAACAAAATCAACAGCAGTGGATGCCCATATAATTAAAACTAAAAATGAATTGGCAAACATAGTATTGAACAAACCTTGTGGACATCCTCCATAACATATTTCCCACTAGGCTTCAGATCTGCAAGGAAAGGAACCTGATCGCTAACCTTTTGGAAGTCATCTAGAGTTAATTCCAAACCAACAGACCTGTGGAGATACTAATTATGACTCACATACTCATCCCAAAAGTATAGGCAAGGATGTGAAAAATTTGCTCACCTTGCAATAGCAATTAAATGTAGTACAGCATTGGTAGATCCACCAAGTGCCATGACGACTACAATTGCATTTCGAAGGGACTTTTCTGTGATGATATCTCGAGGTTTCAAGTCCATCTTTAACAATTCCAGAAGATATTTTCCCGCTAGGCGGCACTCATCCAACTTTAGCGAGTCTTCAGCTGGTGTGGAAGAGCTTTTGTATTGAAAAGGAGGTGAAGGAAGGATGTATTAGCAATGATTATCATTTAAAAAAGTACTACTACATCACATTTTTCTACCTATAAGGCAGTGACATGCCCAATGCCTCAATAGCAGATGCCATGGTGTTTGCTGTGTACATTCCACCACAAGCCCCCGCACCAGGACATGAATTACGAACAACATTCATCCTCTGTTCATCACTAACAGCACCACTAACATACTCTCCATACACCTGTAAGTAGAATCAAAGCAGAAAAAATGCTATCACCAAAGTTCTTACAGAATTAAAGCTTGCTGATTGAAAAATCTCAGAAAAAAAGCTGCTTTTTAAGTTTAGCCTTCTCATACTCAAGAAAGAAAAGTCACACAGCATGCTTCTGTCACATAAACCATAAAAAATACAACTCCAGTACATCTGAAAGCTGCTCAAGAACAACATTTAAATGCTTTCACATATCCATTAAAAATAAATTTAAAGTTGTCATAATTCATAAATTGGAATGGCCTTTGTCAAGAAAAAGATTTGCAGTTGCCACACAATGTCACATGGACATCAATTGTGCTTCAACAATGAATTCATTGATAATATACATATATATATATATATAGAGAGAGGGGGGGGGGGGGGGGGGAGGAGAGATACCCACACACCCCAGACATCAGCATTAATTTTACTGTAATCAACAGACAAAGACCATCCTCCACCAGAAGATGATATGGAGAAGACAAACAGAATATGTTTAGAAGGAAGGACACAAGGTAAGAAATGTTAAAAGTATATATGTCTACTTTATATTAGGTTAGGATAGAAAAAATTTAAATGGCTAAGAATTTTTCATTGCCTACCTAAGTTCATTAGGATAGTGATCTAGTAAAGCTTTTGCTGCCTTGTCGTACCTCCTTAGTGCATTTCCGAGAAAATGCTTTACTTACCAAAGAAAAATAACCATCCAAGGAATCCCATCCTTTTGGACATATCGCTCTCTTTCTACAGAAGCTCCCTTTGAAGATCTAGATGGTCCTTCATGGTTCCTCAAGTACTTACAAGTTACATAGGCTATGGAGAACTTCAACTAGAACATGCTTTCTCCTATTTTACTGGTTTATTTTCTAGACAATGTCCACTGATATGAACTTTTACCACAAGCAAGCATATTATTTGCCATGAGCCCCAAGGTCTATTCAGAACCCTGTCTTAACTGAGGACATTTATAGTGTGTTTAGTCAAGCTTCTTGGAGGCTAAAGCATCTTTTTTCAGAAAAAGAAATACTATTTTTTAAATTTAAGGTGTTTGCCCAACAAAAAAGGTGTTTTTAAGCAGCAGAAGAAGCAATTTTTCTGTTATTAGGAAGAAGCTACAAATTTCTGAATTTTTTCAAGACGCAGAAGTAGAAAATTAATTTTTTCCAGGACAAAAATATCCTTACTATAAATTTATATTTACCAAACTATCTCTCATAAACTTAACATATAACAACAACAACAGCATACCCAGTGTAATCCCACAAGTGGTGTCTGGGGAGGGTACACTAGAGTGTACGTAGACCACCTTACCCCTACCTTGGGAAGGGGAGAGGCCGTTTGCTTTCTATCTTACCCCTAACTTAACATATCTTTCAATTAAATTAAATTCTTTTCTCTTTTCTCTTCTCTCTTCTCTCTTCTCTCTTCTCTCTTCTCTCTTCTCTCTTCTCTCTTCTCTCTTCTCTCTTCTCTCTTCTCTCTTCTCTCTTCTCTCTTCTCTCTTCTCTCTTCTCTCTTCTCTCTTCTCTCTTCTCTCTTCTCTCTTCTCTCTTTTCTCTTCTCTCTTCTCTCTTCTCTCTTCTCTCTTCTCTTTTGGTTTCTACCGTGTAGCTTCTTTCCTCCCTTTTTCTCTATCTTTTTTCTCCTTTCTCCTTCTCTTCCACTTTGGAGTAGTATGTCAACTATGAATGTGAGTTACTTCTAGCTTCTTCCTATCATCTATGTCCTCTATCTCTCCTCTTCCTCTTTAGAATAACAAAACCATTGCTAGAAAAGATACGAGTTAATGTTTTTTTCCACATACCTTTTTTTTTATGACGTGGTGTATGGGCCAGTTTTCGCGCACCTCGACTAAATCCACGGGATACCTGCCACCTCCCACCAGCAACAGATACCAGGTAACTTTGTCCACTAAGACTAGAACAGATGGAAAGAATCACCTAGTGTTTTTTGTCTCCGCTGGGATTTGAACCCGAGACCTCAAACCTCAGGATTCTTTAACCCACTTCATTGACCACTAGGCCACACCCTTGGTGTTTTTTCCACATAACTGTAAAGTCTCTCATTATAAATATTTTAAAACAAAAAACTCTATTTAAATAATTCTAATTGTAAAACGTGCCTTGATACTCGTCCTTTTTCATAATTTGACACTCAGAGGCACTTTTCGGAAAGTTGGTGAAAACACAATATGTTTATCAAAAACTAAAAAAAAAAGAAGCAGTTACCACACGAATTAGCCAAACAAAAATTGTTGAGCTCCAAAAGTACTTTTCTTAAAAGTTATTTTGACAAAAGTGCTTCTCAAACTACACTTATTGTGCTCAAAGGCAAAACACAGAAGAACTGCTAAAAACAGCAGTAAGAAGACATTAGAACAGCAACTAACAATTCACCACACATACCTGGAAAGCGGATACTATATCGAATGTGTGCCCTTGAAAATGACCAGGCTGTACATCAGAAAAGGTAAAGGATCAAAAATAATTCAGAAGCAAGCAGAACAACAGACCAACATGTGATGCAATAAATGTTCTTGAAATATCATTTTACTTGTCATCTTGTCAGTAAGAGTCCAGAGTTGTTAATCATTTATGTTGTGTTTTATTTAGCATTATTTCAACAAAGTGGCCACCCTTACGATTAAGGGTTGTTATCAGTTGTATCTAGGAGAGCATTGGCAGCAGTAGCATACAGCAGATATTTAGAAACTTACAAGCAGCTTATGTGATCTCTAATCTTTCCCATTGAGTTGTTAACCTTTTATGTCATCTTTTATTTAGCATTATTTCTAGAAAGTTGGTCACCTTCATGATTAACAGATTAAGCAATGAAGTAATAGATGTATTGGCATTTTCTAGATGTTATCAGCTGTATCTTGGAGAACATTGGCAGCATACAGCAGGCATTCAGAAGCTTACAAGCAGCTTATATGATCTCTAATCTTTCCCATTGAGTTGTTTACCTTTTATGTCGTCCTTTATTTAGCACTATTTCTAGAAAGTTGGTCACCCTCATGATTTAAGCAATGAAGTAACTGATGAATTGACATTTCTAGTTGTTATCAGCTGCATCTTGGAGAACATTGGCAGTAGCAGCATGAAGCAGCATACAGCAGACATTTTAGAAACTTACAAGCAGCTTATGTAATCTCTAATCTTTCCCATTCTTTCTCTCCTTCTAGCAGTTAACCCTAAAAGATGATCTCTCCCATTCATTCACTCTTATTCCAATTCACAACCTTTAAAAGTTCCCCCACCTTCTGCCCCAGCAAGACAGATTAGAATATATAAATTCGTGGCTACTCCAGTTTGACATGTCCTACGCCATTTGGATAGCTCTGTCTCCTATGCCATCCATAACAAGTTTTCTTCCATTTTCATTTGCATTTTTTGATGCAGCACAAAAAGTTCTCTTTGTTGCAATGAAAAATAATGGAACAATCAAGAAGATTTTAGCAGGTCAACATGTACTATTTTTCCATGCTTTATTTGTTAAAGTTTATCAAATATTTTGCGACTACATAAACATCTTATTAAAAAATCTTTGAGTAATAATTTGTAAAAATGTTGTGGGATTCTAAGAAAATAAGTTTTTGGTGATACGCGAGAAAATTACAAGATAGAGAAGAAGCTTTGTCATGAATTGATTGAAAAGGCTGCATGGTCTTTTGGCTTTGCACTGGACAGCAGAACACAATCATCATGAAGAAATATCTTTTTCAGTAAATATACAACTCCTTCACTCAAGCCATACTGAATACACCATACGAACTCCTACAATCAACATAAAAGATTTCCAACGAATTTGACCAGTCTTAATACCATATCACGAAGTTTAGCAGGAAAGAAAAAAAAAACTCAAATAAGCCAAACAAGATCTGCTGCATACATGTGCAAAACCATGTAAAAGGACGTGCAAAAGAGCCATATACACCACCATGAGGCTAACACAGATTCTGTAGAGGACTTGTAAAGACTGCTTTTTCATATTGAGCACTTCCCTCAACTCTCTTTTTTTCCTGACCTCGTCTCCTACCAAGTTGAAAACAAATTTCAAATGTATCAAGCTAACTCTGTTTTCCGCATCTCTTTTGATGGACCAATGTCTTTCTTTTTTCTTGTTTTTCTTATTAAATTTGGGAGTTCTGAGTACATGAAATACATCATGCTAGTTATCTATCTTTTTGTTTATTCTCCACAATTATTCAACTTTAACTATTTCCAAAGAAATACTGAAAAGGATGGAATGGTTTTAAGCAGCACAAAGTTAGAAGATAACGTCTACTTTACATGAAAAGAGGCTTTAGATGCACAAGAAATAATTAAAACGTGAGTATTCCCATCTGACCTTAATTGTTCCACCATATATCATGATACTTGGCCTGTTTAGTCTTCCCATCGCCATAATTGTGCCTGGCATCTGCCGTATTACAACAAAAAGTTATCACTTTGAAGAGATACAGCATGAAATGCAGCTGCAGTAGACAAGAGTAGGAAATGATTAGGGGGTTAGCTCAATGGTTTGGGTCCTACTACCATGAAGAGACTCATTCTTTTCACTTCATCAAGACTACCTAGTTCCACCTCACCTAACCGCCAAAAATAGAACTACAATACTATAGCATGTGCATATAGATAGGCAGAAGTTTAGTAAAAAGGTGTTCCACAAAAGCAAGAAACAAGCAAGTTGCAGGAAATCGTAAACATGCCCAAAAGTTATATTACTTAATCTTAATTGCTATGTGAAATTTTGTAAGGTATTACAGTTTAACTGAGTGTATTGTAACCATGGGTGGAGCTAGGGGCGTAAGGTCACCGAATAGCTACACTATATATACAAGATCAAAATTATTCTTTTATGTATATATAGTAGATGTTGAATCCTCTTGGCTTCTTCGTGTGATTTACTTATTAATATTTTGAATCCACTTGGTGAAAATGCTAGTTGCGCCACTGGTTATACCCACGGAAGGTCAAAGAAACAACTTTTGAAAAAGCATGTAACATGTTGGATAAAAATATTTGGTATTCTCAAGTAACTGCACAACTGAATAAATCTTCGCAGCAGAAAGTCACCTAACATGCTGGAATTCATGTTGTTTGCTTTCTCAAATTAAATCAATCCTCAAACTTTTATACAAAATCTAAAAAAATGCTATACTTTTATACACTTCTAATTGGAAGTGTTGTGCTTTCAAGAATCAGTATTCCTTCCACAAATCAACGAAGAATCTTATCTACTCGAAGGAATTTAACCTAGATAAGAGAGTGTGAGTCTGTGCAAGGATAGGCAGTAGTTTGTTGAAAGTAAAACAGCAAATGCATATGTATGTATGTGTATATATATATATATATAATTGCAAGACTTCCATCTTTTTCTCCACAATAATAGCAAAGTTTGCATCTTTTATTCAAGAAATAACACATAACAAGTCGTGTGTCATCAACCTTCATACTTCGCAATTGAATAATCTTAACTCAACAACAACATCCCCATTGTAATCCCACGGGTGGGATCTGGGGAGGGTAGAGTGTATGGAGACCTTATTCCTACCTCCGAAAGACCCTCGGCTCAAATACTCGAACTCACAACTAAGAATAAAGTGTACAATTTCCCCAAAATATCAAGAACATCAAATTTTTAAAAAGAAAATCAAAAAAAGAAAACCTTTCACAAAATCTTTCAACAAGGAAGCACCAATTCCGAAAGGAGTTACATTTATGCAGTGACAACGTATTAAATCCGAAATAATTGATACAAATCAGGTAGCTTAAAACACAATCACATGAAACTCGCATTAATTGATAACCTGCAAATGTGGTAATTAACAACAGTGACATTACACTTATAAATTCTTTTTTAGAAAGAAGAATAAAAGAGGCTCACATTTTTATCACATCCAGGGATGGCAATATTCCCATCATACCACTGAGCAGACATGACAGTTTCAATACTATCAGCAATCAAATCTCTCGACTGCAAACTAAAACACATGCCTCTAGTCCCCATAGAAATAGCATCACTAACACCAATAGTATTAAACCTGAATCCAACCATGCCAGCTTCTGTAACCCCTTCTTTCACAGCTTCAGCAAGCTTTAACAAATGCATATTACATGTATTGCCTTCATACCAAACAGAGGATATTCCTATTTGGGGTTTGCTCATATCCTCATCAGTTAATCCTACTCCATACAGAATCGCCTGTGAACCACCCTGGGACTTGGGTTCAGTAATGCGGCTGCTGTATTTGTTCAGTTTTTGAGATGGGTCTGTTGAGGTTGTGGTCTGGGGTGGTGGTGAGGCCGCTGTTTCCGTTGAGGAGGCTCGGATGGTGAGGGTGGGTGGTTTTCTTGAGTGGGGTCTACATTTGGGGAAAAGGGTATTGAAAGTTGGGGTGGTGGAGGTGGTGGAGGTGGTGGTGGTGGTGGGGTATATAGGAGGGGAGAGCAAATGGGCTTGCATAGTGGCGATGGAGAGTGGCTGTAGGTGACGGCGGAGAAGCTGTCACGGTTTTTTGTGGGGGATTTTAGAGACTGGAATGGGACAAAAATAGAGATTATCAAGGGGTAGTGTCTTTTTTGAGTCTTGGGCTCCTTGAGTGAGATAAGAATTGGAGATCAAGGATAAAGGAAGGAACTATAGGTGAAAACTTACCGCTCGGGTCCACCAAATTAATGAATGCATGACATGGTTATTAAATTACTTAACCATAAGAAATTGTATTAATTTAATATAAATACTCAATGTAGATAAATATTTACCAACTATAAATTATATAGGACATTTTTACCCGGTTAGAACTGCTAGACACATGGGTTTAATAACTTAAAAATAAATTCTATAAGATAAACATATCAGTTCTGAACCAGGCACGTAATTATAACTATGCGTTTTAACATTTAGCGTTAAAGCATCTATGATATTTACATCAGAAAGTGATAACTGCAAATTAGGTTGAGTATTGAAATATACTGGGCCATAGTCAAGGATCTAGCAAGTCAAACATCCTTAAAGTATTGATTAAGGATCGAGATATACACAAATTGATCTATGATTTGATGACTGTATGGAAGCTATTGAAGCTTTTACCCAGGCAAGGGGCCTGTCGAGTTTCAGTACATATTGTTATTAAACCCATGTGTCTAGCAGTTCTATTTGATGATGGATGTACACCAAATAGATTTTAGTCCAGGTTCACTGGCAAGAAAATACATCCAAAATGAATTTTCAAATGATAAGTGGAACCGGTTTAAAACTTGGTTTTTTGACACTTATAGTGAAAACGATCTAAATAATATTTCTCAAGAATTTTATGAAAATTGTGTTTTGCATAATCATATTATGTTTTTTGTTCCATGGTTCATAACCACTTATTTACCTTTATTCGTCAATGTTCTCGAGCTTTCTTATAAAGACGTAAAAGGTGATATTATAAAAACGGTTTATCCCCCGCAGTCATCGTTTGTTCTGCCAAATAACGTAGGTATCACTTTTTCTGCGTTTCAAAAATTTGTTGAAAATGATGTAGCAGCAGTTAGCATAAATGAGATTAATAATCTCATCGCTCAAAATAATTATTTAGGACTTTATGTTAAAGTCTTAGGAGAGCATATTAGTTCCCTTGATAAAAAATTAGACGAATTGACGGCTTTAGTTATTCAGATAAAAACTGATATGAAGAATTCTGAACAAGCTTCCACGTCAACTCAGATTTCTAAGCTCCCTACTCATGTCCAGAGACCCCCTGAGATTCAGGGTTTTGTTTTCAAACCTCTTTATGATTTAGAGGAACTTCTTGATAAAAAGTTTTCTGAATTAGGGGCTAATCCTATCGATTTATCCGAAGGTTTTGCAACTGATATAGAAAACACTTTTGATTTAAAAAATCAGATTGATCTTGAAGTTAATAAACTTCGCGGCTATCCCAAGAAAAATAGTGGTAATACCAGTTTTGCTCATAAACTTAGTATGCAAACGTATTATTATTCTAGACTAACCCCTCAAGATGTATTGATTGAGGAACGTGATTGGAACCAGACTAATACCTCTTATAGTGGTACTGAAATCTACGAATGGAACTTAGATGGCTTGACTGATAGACAGCTTACTATTCTTGTTCATAGAATGCTTATGTAAGCAACTATCTGTAAAAGTATCAAAAATACAGATAGAAATATTTACAAAATGATTATTGCAGGTTTCACTGGTCAATTAAGAGGCTGGTGGGATAATTATATGACTATTAAAGCTAAGGTTGCGGTTATAAACGCCATTGCCGACAATGAAGGTGTTGACAACGTAGGAAAGGTTTTAACCAGAAATAGAGAAGACGCAGTTTATACACTGGTCTTAACCATCCTGGAACATTTTAATGGTAGATTTACCAACCAATATGAAACTGTCTGTTCCCTATTAAATGGTCTACGATGTAGACATTTAGGAGAATTCAGATGGTATATAGATACTTATTTGAGTCGAGTAATGGAATTACCCGAAAATGGTCTTGAGCACTGGAAAGCTAAGTTTATAGATGGATTACCACCTTTATTTGCCGAGAGAGTTAAAAAGTCTCTAAGGAATCCACAAGGGACTATCCTTTACAACTCTTACACCGATGGAAAACTTATAGGAGTTTGCACTCAAGAAGGTATCAACTTGTGCAACGAATTGAAACTATCCAGACAGCTTAAGATTGACAAGCTTAGAGAAAGATCCCAATTAGGAGATTTCTGTACTCAGTTTGGTATACCTGATACCACTGCTAATAAGCACAAAAAGTCTAGAGATCTAGATCATAATAGTCATTATAGAAAAAAGAAATCTAGACGAAGGTCTAGGGAAGAAAGAGAAGAGCGAAAAGCTCATCGTAAATCTCATAGATTTACAAAAAAATAGGTCTAAGCGTGAACTCACAAAGATCAAGTGCTATAAATGCGGCAAATTTGGTCATATAGCACCCAACTGTAAGCTTGAGAAGCTCAAAGCTTTAGAGCTGGATGAAGATATTCATGATAAGATTTATAGCTTTTTATACACTTCAGGTTCTGAGTCAGATTATGATTCTGATTCTAGTTCACAGGATGAAGTAGATCAACCAGAACCTTCTGAAAATAACCAGACAGCTGCGGCAGAAATTTGTAAATGCCAAGGCGATATATGTCATTGCGAAAATGATGAATTTTATAAACTTCAATCGCAATTTGAAGATATGAATATGCTTACTATTACTTCTGATAATGTGATAGAATTACTAAAGGAAGTAACTGATAATAATCTACGTGAAAAAATTATTCAACTGGCTGCTAATAACAAAGCTAGTTCCGCAAACTCTTTTGGATCAAAAAATAATTTTGAACTGGATTATTCCGCTCATTATTCTTTATCTGAAGTTAATAATAGACTAGCAAAACAACCTGTTGTTATACGAGATACTTCTTTTGATGATTTAAAAGGAGAAGTTGAAAATTTGAAAAGAGAGATCAAGGCGCTTAAGCAAAATCATGTTATATGTGATCACCGCCTTTCTGAAATTGAAAAAGCTGATAGCAAAGGTAAAGGTATTATCGAAGATAATACTTTGACCAAATCTATTACTATTGATAATAGGCAAACCATATTTTTGGGAATGATGCAAATCGTTACTGCCCACAAATGATTTGTTAAATGTACCATTTTAATTGATAATACTTTTTCTATAACAGAGATAACTATGATTGATAGCGGGGCCGACGTAAGTTGTATTCAAGAAGGCCTTGTGCCAACAAAATGTTTTGAAAAAATAACTCATATAGTCAGATCAACTTCAGGTCATGCTCTTGATATAAAATACAAATTGCCTAATACACGAATTTGCCAAAATAAAGTGTGTATTCCTCACTTCTTTTTCTTAGTAAAAAATCAGTTATACCCTCCAATTATACTTGGGACCCCTTTTATAAATGTGATTTATCCTTTTACTAGCATAACGGCTGATGGCTTTTCTGCTACTTATAAAGGACAAGACATCCGTTATACGTTTGTCACTGATCCAGTTTTTCGTGATATAAATGCCTTAATTAATATGAAACAAAGGCATATTGATTCTCTACAACTTGAATTATTTAGTTTAAATATATTCGATACTTTGAAATCCACCAAAGTACAAGAAAAAATAAAATTAATTTCTGAGCAAATTGCCATTGATATTTGTGCCGATCATCCTAGTGCTTTTTGGAATAGAAAAAAGCATATTGTGACTCTTCCATATGAAGAAGGCTTCTCTGAGTATAATATTCCTACCAAATCTCGTCCTTGCCAGATGAACGCTGAATTGGTTGAATTCTGCAAAAGAGAAATTGATATGTTATTACAAAAGGGTTTGATAAAACCTTCAAAATCCCCTTGGTCTTGCACTGCCTTTTATGTTAATAATGCGGCAGAAAAAGAACGTGGTGTACCCAGGTTAGTAATAAATTACAAACCTTTAAACAAGTATCTTAAATGGATTAGATACCCTATTCCTAATAAAAGGGATTTACTATCAAGATTATATGATGCTAACATCTTTTCAAAATTTGATTTAAAGTCAGGATATTGGCAGATTCAGATTTTCAAAGAGCATTCTTATAGAACAGCTTTCAACGTCCCATTTGGACAATATGAGTGGAACGCTATGCCTTTCGGTTTAAAAAACGCTCCTTCAGAATTCCAGAAAATTATGAATGATATTTTCAATCCCTATTTAGACTTTATCATAGTCTATATTGATGATATTTTGATTTATTCAAAGACTTTGGAAACTCATATCAAACACCTTGACGTGTTTAAAAAAATTGTGATTCAAAATGGTTTGATGATTTCTAAACCAAAAATGAGTCTTTTCCAAACTAGTGTCCGATTTCTTGGACATCTTATTTGTCAAGAAAAAGTAACCCCTATTCAGAGATCTATTGATTTCGCTTTAAAATTTCCTGATATTATCACAGATAGAACCCAGCTTCAGAGGTTCTTGGGAAGTTTGAATTATATTTCTCCTTTTTACAAAGATCTTTCTAGAGATTTAGCCCCTCTATATGATAGGCTTAAAAAGGATCAGAAAAAGCCCTCGACTACTAGTCTCACCGACTTGGTCAAAAATATCAAAGTTAGGGTTAAAACCTTGCCTTGTCTGACTCTGGCTAATCCTAGCTGGCAAAAGATTATAGAGACCGATGCATCCAACATTGGCTATGGAGGAATTTTAAAATAAATCAATCCGAATGACAAAAATGAATATTTGATTCGTTTTCATTCAGGCAAATGAAGCGATGCACAGAAAAAATATGCTACGGTGGCACATGAAATGTTAACCATAGTTAAATGTGTTCTAAAATTTCAAGATGATTTATATAATCAAAAGTTTTTGATAAAAACAGATGCTCAATCAATAAAGTATATGTTTGATAAAGATTTCAAACATGATGCCTCAAAACTAATGTTCGCTAGATGGCAAGCTCAACTAGCTCCTTTTGATTTCGATATTCATTATAAAAAGGGAAGCGATAATTCTCTCCCGGATTTTTTATCTCGTGAATACCTTTCGCAATGAGCTACCTAGTCTCGTTCTTTTCTGATGAAACTCTTTTAACCATATTAAAGATTGTTCCTCTTAATAGAGATTTACAGGAATTTATTATATGGAAAGTTATAGACAGCATAATAATGGACACCTTATTATATGAGTTATATGAGGAAGTTATCAATTTAGAAGTTTTTAGAACCATTTCTAGTTTTTCTCTCTCTACTCCTCCTTCTCTCTAATATTGTAAAGTTTGCCGGATACCAACCGGAGTAAATACAAGAAAGTGTTTCAAGGTAATTACTTTGTCTTTATTATATACTTTTATTATTTTCGAGTAACGCCGTGACTATGTCCGGCTAAACACAGTTGTATCTATGTCGAATAACTAACTTCGCTTTTATATCTACCATGAAAGATCTAAACTTTATCTAGATATAAACAAATTTATATATGGTTTCTTGACTTGGTTCCGAGATGGTGGCACAGTCAGATCCGATACTATTGTTATTAGCTTTGTCTTAGTGACTCCGTCTAGCCAGTCGTGGTCTTAAGCCCGTTAAAGGAGAAAAGGGCGTCTTTACCCGGTTAGAACTGCTAGACACATGGGTTTAATAACAATATGTACTGGAACTCGACAGGCCCCTTGCCTGGGTAAAAATTTCAATAGCTTCCATACATATTGTTATTAAACCCATGTGTCTAGCAGTTCTAACCGGGTAAAGACGCCCTTTTCTCCTTTAACGGGCTTGAGACCACGGCTGGCTAGACGGAGTCACTAAGAAAAAGCTAATAACAATAGTATCGAATCTGACTGTGCCACCATATCGGACACAGAGGGGATATCTTTATCAGAGACATCCGATGAATTATCCTTAGTTCTAACAATATTTAACTGAGGATCAATTTTTATTTCAGCCTTTTTATTAAAGGCAATAGAAGATAAAGTGTGCAAAGAAGCAGCTCGATTTTGAGCTAGACCGTAAATAGGTTCGATTGGTGAAATATGATGCAAATCAGGCAACAGTTTATTACTAGATAAGGAACGTCTATTATAAATAGAATTCACTGTAGGCATAAAATTATTAGAAAATGACTGCCTATGAGAAGTATAACTATTATCAGAAAACTGAATACATATCTTTCCATCGGGATTTTGAGAAAAAACAATATGTACTGGAACTCAACAGGCCCCTTGCCTGGGTAAAAGCTTCAATAGCTTCCATACAGTCATCAAATCATAGATCAATTTGTATATATCTCGATCCTTAATCAATACTTTAAGGATGCTTGACTTGATAGATCCTTGACTATGGCGGACTACCGCCCGGTCTGTTGTATCTATGTCGAATAACTAACTTCTCTTTCATATCTACCATGAAAGATCTAGACTTTATCTAGATATAAACAAATTTATATATGGTTTCTTGACTTGGTTCCGAGATGGTGGCGCAGTCAGATCCGATACTATTGTTATTAGCTTTGTCTTAGTGACTCCGTCTAGCCAGCCGTGGTCTCAAGCCCGTTAAAGGAGAAAAGGGCATCTTTACCCGGTTAGAACTGCTAGACACATGGGTTTAATAACAATATGTACTGGAACTCGACATGCCCCTTGCCTGGGTAAAAGCTTCAATAGCTTCCATACAGTCATCAAATCATAGATCAATTTGTATATATCTCGATCCTTAATCAATACTTTAAGGATGCTTGACTTGATAGATCCTTGACTATGGCGGACTACCGCCCGGTCT
>QJPP01005145.1:0-69834 GCA_003996215.1 Jaltomata sinuosa
AGACTACTAACTCTCGTCTAATGATTAATGCTGTAACTAGATTAATCTACTTGATGTTTAGGATTGAAATCTAAAAAGCACATCTTTTCGAGGTCGAGAGACGTTTAGACGATACCATTACTTCAATCACATCGTGACACGCATATAAAAAGAACCCGATTAAGCTTAGGATCTACATTGTTACCAACGCCATGGGAAACACTTCCCTAGTTCATTCTCCTATTGATTATCATTCATACATTAATTGTTCATTTTGTTTGCGCATTGTTTACACATAACCCCCCCTTTATTTACCGGAAATTATTGACCATCAGTCACATATTTCATTAACGACTTAATTCTCACCATATTCTCTGTGGGATTCGACCCCAACCTAGTTGGGTTCTATATTTGACTATGACCGCTTACGCTTCGTTAATTCGAGGTGTAGTTTGGGCGTTATCAAAAAGTGGCCCGTTGCTGGGGAATACGGTTGTTAATTAAGTCTGGTGTGTTTATTTGACTCTTAGTCATAATTTCCTGCTTTACGTTTATTTGTTGTTTTTGTCTTTGACAGGGTACACAGTTGTGCATGCCAAGTACCCGAGGTTCGGGGGAACAAATTTTACCTTACGACCCCGAGCTTGCTAGAACATTGAGGCGGAATATGGCCGCACAACTAGAGGCAGCGAGGATCGCTGCAGAACTGCAGGCCCAACAAAATCTGAATGCTGGTGGTCTGCAGGATGAGATCGCACGGAATGATGAAGATCTCGACTTAGATGGAGTAGGCGCTACAGGCGCCATTGTTGTTCCACCGCTACCGCCCGGAGCCAAGTTCAACATCACTAGCACGATGATCCAGCTGTTGAACTTGAGAGGAGTGTTCCGAGGTGTCGCTGGGGAGGATCCAAACCAGCACCTAATGAATTTCGTGGGCATATGCAAGTCGTTTGAACTACCGGGAGTGTGTCAGACAGCGATCAGGCTCAGGTTGTTTCCGTTGTCTCTGTCTGATGAGGCAGCATTGTGGTTGACAGAGCTGACTCCCGACTCTATCGCAATGTGGGGAGAGTTGAGAGGAGCTTTCCTAGAAAGGTTCTTTCCTCCCTCTCGGATGATACAGTTGAGGGACGAGATTAGCAACTTTAGGCAGCAACCGCACGAAGCACTGCACGAGACTTGGTTGCGATTCAAAAAGAAGATAACACAATGCCCGACCCATCAGTTGACCGATAACTTTTTGATGCAGACGTTCTACCGGGCACTGAATTCGGCTACCAAGCCGACGTTAGACAACGCAGCAGGTGGTGCATTCATGGGTCTCACCTTTGTTGAGGCCACAAGTACTTTGGACAGGCTCACCAAAACTAACAGGGCCTGGCACACACGAGATTCAGAGGTTGCAGCTAGCACCTATACCGTTAGTATGTCAGCAGAGCAGCGTAGGAAAGAGGAGGAGCGCGACCAAGACATGGCGCATCTGAAAACGCAGTTGGACCTACTAACCAAGCACTTGTTCTCAGGAGGTATGGAGAAGGTAAAAGTTGTGGGTTCCCAAGGTAGAGCAGCAGAGTTGGAAACTGAGGAAGCGAATTACTTGGGGGGTTTCCAGGCCAATGGCCAAGGAAACCAAGGTCGGAACTATCAGAGAGACAACCACTATGAGAAAACCGACTACAGAGATCGCGACCAAGGAAACTGGAGGAACAACACTGATAAAGGTGGGTTGTATGTTCCACCTGGTAATCGGGATAGAGCTAGCACTGAGACAGGGACGTCGAAATTGGAGAGCATGATGGCAAAGATGCTGCTGAAGGTGGAATCGACTGACTCTGGGGTAAAGGAGATGAGGACTGAGTTATCAACATTGAGTCAGGTAGTAGAGTCACATTCCACCGCGATCAAGCAGCTGGAGCAGCAAGTGGGGCAAATCTCGGCATCTCTGAACCAAAGGAAGACAGGTACCTTGCCGAGTGACACGACTCTTCCGAGGAATGACGCAAGCTGTATGGCGATCACCACAAGAAGCGGAAAAATATTACCAGAATCACATCCGGTAACTCAGACTCAAGGTGATGCTGCAGATGATGAAGAGGCGGTAGAGGAGGAAACTCCAAAGCTCGCGGAGAAAAGCAAGGAAGCTGAAAAGCTTCCAACTATGATGCCTCGACCACCACCTCCGTTCCCACAGCGTGTGAAGAAGAAAGCTGACGATGGTAAGTTCCTGAACTTCATGACCATGCTGAAGCAGATTTCAATAAACATACCATTGGTGGAAGCGCTGGAACAAATGCCCGGTTATGCCAAGTTCATGAAGGACTTGATTACAAAGAAGAGGTCGGTAAGTTTTGAACCGAAAGATAACCTCCACCACTGCAGCGCTATTTCTTCAAGGTCCTTAGTCGAAAAGAAGGAAGATCCAGGCGCTTTCACTGTTCCCTGCACTGTTGGGAAGCTCAACTTCGAGAAAGCCTTGTGTGATCTAGGTGCTAGCATCAACTTGATGCCGCTAGCCGTCTACAAACAACTGGGTTTGGGAGCTCCTAAACCAACATCCATAAGAGTGATGATGGCTGACCGTTCGGTAAAGAGACCTGTGGGAATATTGTCTGATGTGCTGGTCAAGATTGGTAAGCTTATATTCTCGGCCGACTTTGTGATCTTGGATTGCGAAGTGAATTTTGAAGTTCCCATAATCTTGGGACGACCTTTGTTAGCCACGGCTAGAGCATTGGTTGACATGGAGAGAAACGAACTGACCTTCCGATTAAACAATGAAATGGTCAAGTTCGATGTGTCCAGAGTGATGAAGCAACCAAGTGACATGAGGGTGGTCGCGGTCATCAATGCTATTGTTGAAGGCCCTGTGGATATGGATCTTGAGGAGAAGGGTTGTGTTGAAACCCGAGTTGTTATGAGAGTAAAGTCGCGATCGCAAAAGGACGAGCAGGTTAAGGAAAGCGGTGAAAATAGATCAAGAAAACTTAAACACCGCAAGAGAATCTGCAAAGAAAGAGCGAAGAAGTTGGCGCGACTAGCTGCGGAGCCGATAAAAGAAGATGCTGGAACGCAACAGAATGGTGTGGCGTGCACCTATTCCATCGATTTCTCATGCTTTGGAGACCCTGGCGGTCTCCAACATCATTCCAGAATCTGAGTCATATCGACTTCACAGGTATTCCTTTCTCTCACAGTTTTTAGCTTTCATATGTATGCATTGGGGACAATGCATGAGTCTAAGTTGAGGGTGTGGGGAAACCTGTGAGTCACCACCGAGGGTTTTTGTTGCCGTGTTTCTTTTCCCTCCGGTGTGCTATCTAGTAGAACCGACATGTTTAGGTTGTTAGTTTAAATTTTAAATTTTTTTTAGTGTCTATAGCAAGCATGGCGTTTTTCTTGTTTAAAAAGGAGCCCTTTAAAAATTTTCTGGTTTTGAGCCTATGTTGAAACAATTGACTGTCCGGATCCTTGTATGTCATTGTGTGATCATGAGTAGAATGAGTATGCTTAAGCCGAGCGGTTGTTTGATAGTTGGTAGTGATATAGTTTCTTGGTGCTAAGAGTGTGTGAGATTAATTGTTATAAATTCTTACTCTGTGCATGCATCTAGAACTTGCCCGGTCTATTTTGTTAAGTTTGAAGTTTGTTGCTTAGGAAAGGATCACAGGCTCTTTTTGTGTGCAGTCCACTTAACCTAAAAGACCGTCCAAATATAAATAATCCTTTGATCCCTGTTTGAGCCATGATTGACCTTGTTCTTTCGATAACCTGTCATCATTCCTGTTTAACTTTGAATCCCTATTTTGGCCCTGGTCCTTCCTTGGACATCGTGCACCTCAACTCAGGCAATCAGCCTAAGTTGAGGGTGGCTACTATAGAGGTAAACCCTGTTTTGGCCCTGGTCCTTCCGTGGACATTGTGCACCTCAACCCAGGCAATCAGCCTAAGTTGAGGGTGGCTACTATAGAGGTGAATGATAAGAAAAAGAGGATAGTGAAGATTGGTTGTGAATAGAATGAAAATTCGGGTGTGTGCCTAATAAAAGGAAGAAAAAAAAAAGGAGATGAAAAAGATCGAAAAAGTAATAAAAAGAATTGTCAAAATAAAGAGGCCGCACCTGTAGCTAGAAAGAAGGAAATATAAAGGTGAATAAGGATGGACAAAGTAAGTTATGTGGTAATAAGACGTCGGTAGTTCCAAGGAGGGCTTAGTCACTAACCCCTAAATGTATCCTACCTGCACCTGAAGCCTCAGTACAAGCCAAAACAAGTCATGTAGTGATTCTGAGCGGCTTTCTGAAGAGCTGAAATAGAATAGTAAGGGCAAGCCTATGGTATTGCATGTGCATTGTTTGAAATCATTTGTGAGTGTGAGCGCGTACCTAGTCCCAAATCTTGTGTGTGGGATTTCTTTGTGGTGAGGGCACCAAGATGTCTGTATTGTCTATTGATTGTTAGGATAGCTGCGCGTGTGTATGTAGAATGTTCTATCATATAGGAATGACATGTTTGGATCCTTGCAAGTTAGTGTTTCATACATTTGTATGCTATAAGGGAGCTTGATTTAAAAGTGAATAAGTTTTGAATGACCATGAGTTGCTAGAGACACGAGTTTGTTTTCTTAGTTGAGTCGTCGTAATTGTTGATGTCATGTTGCTTGAGGACAAGCGAACGTTTTAAGTTGAGGGTGTTGATGTGCCGCCATTTTACGGCACTTTCGACTCCTTTTAAGTAAGAACAATCGTACGTTTTCAAGCAACCGTCGTTGTTTTTGATGGTTTTATGTTATATTTGTAGGAAATGGAGACAAACATGGAAACGGAAGGAAATACGCGAAAAAGAGCATTCTGGATAAGAGTGACGGTTCAGGTGACGGTCCGTCAAGGGTGTGACGGTCCGTCACCCAAACCATCACACCAAGGCAGCAGCCAAGGCAGCACCACTGCCTAAGGTTGATGGTCCAGGCGACGGTCCGTCAACCCTGTGACGGTCCGTCACCCTGGCCGTCACACTTAGGCAGTCCGCGACGCGGAATCCGAGCGTTTTTGGGATTGGTTTCCTAGACTCCTATAAATACCCTATGTTAGTTTTATTTTCATTATGCATTCAATACAATAGTTCTCCCAATAATTTTAGGAGTTCAAGTCGAATTTTGAGAGAGAAAAACACGCAATACACGTTTTCTTCCTCCTCAATCTTGTTCTTGATCGTTCTTGGGGATCATGTTATTTTCTTGTTCTTGGAATAATTGAAGATTGTTTTCACACCATTGTAAGGATATCTTTTCTTTATTATGAATATAACTTTCTTCTATTCTTCTACAAGCATGATTAACTAAACCTCCCACAACTAGGGTTGTGAGAGCCATGGCAAACGTAGCGATATAGATTCCGGGTAGCGTTGGGTTCAATATATGTATTGTCACGTTGTTAATCATTCATTATTTAACGTTTTCTAGTGGTTGCAAACATTAGAACATGCCTAGGTTCAAGTTTGCTTGAGTAAAGAGATTAAAACCGGGAAACTTGATTAACAACAAGGATTCGAGACTACTAACTCTCGTCTAATGATTAATGCTGTAACTAGATTAATCTACTTGATGTTTAGGATTGAAATCTAAAAAACACATCTTTTCGAGGTCGAGAGAATAGAAAAGGAAATTTGTTTATTTGGTCGAGAGACGTTTAGACGATACCATTACTTCAATCACATCGTGACACGTATATAAAAAGAACCCGATTAAGCTTAGGATCGACATTGTTACCAACGCCATGGTAAACACTTTCCTAGTTCATTCTCCTATTGATTATCATTCATACATTAATTGTTCGTTTTGTTTGCGCATTGTTTACACATAACCCCCCCTTTATTTACCGGAAATTATTGACCATCAGTCACATAATTCACTAACGACTTAATTATCACCATATTCTCTGTGGGATTCGACCCCAACCTAGTTGGGTTCTATATTTGACTACGACCGCTTACGCTTCGTTAATTCGAGGTGTAGTTTGGGAGTTATCAAAAAGTGGCGCCGTTGCCGGGGGAACATGCGGTTATATTTTACGGGCCGCCATTTTACGGCACTTTCGACTCCTTTTAACTAAGAACAATCGTACGTTTTCAAGCAACCGTCGTTGTTTTTGATGGTTTTATGTTATATTTGTAGGAAATGGAGACAAACATGGAAACGGAAGAAAATACGCGAAAAAGAGCATTCTGGATAAGAGTGACGGTTCAGGTGATGGTCCGTCAAGGGTGTGACGGTCCGTCACCCAAACCGTCACACCAAGGCAGAACCACTGCCTAAGGTTGACGGTCCAGGCGACGGTCCGTCAACCCTGTGACGGTCCGTCACCCTGGCCGTCACACTTAGGCAGTCCGCGACGCGGAATCCGAGCATTTTTGGGATTGGTTTCCTAGACTCCTATAAATACCCTATGTTAGTTTTATTTTCATTATGCATTCAATACAATAGTTCTCCCAATAATTTTAGGAGTTCAAGTCGAATTTTGAGAGAGAAAAACACGCAATACACGTTTTCTTCCTCCTCAATCTTGTTCTTGATCGTTCGTGGGGATCTTGTTATTTTCTTGTTCTTGGAATAATTGAAGATTGTTTTCACTCCATTGTAAGGATATCTTTTCTTTATTATGAATATAACTTTCTTCTATTCTTCTACAAGCATGATTAACTAAACCTCCCATAACTAGGGTTGTGGGAGCCATGGCAAACGTAGCGATATAGATTCCGGGTAGCGTTGGGTTCAATATATGTATTGTCACATTGTTAATCATTCATTATTTAACGTTTTCTAGTGGTTGCAAACATTACAACATGCCTAGGTTTAATTTGCTTGAGTAAAGAGATTAAAACCGGAAAACTTGATTAACAACAAGGATTCGAGACTACTAACTCTCGTCTAATGATTAATGCTGTAACTAGATTAATCTACTTGATGTTTAGGATTGAAATCTAAAAAGCACATCTTTTCGAGGTCGAGAGAATAGAAAAGGAAATTTGTTTATTTGGTCGAGAGACGTTTAGACGATACCATTACTTCAATCACATCATGACACGTATATAAAAAGAACCCGATTAAGCTTAGGATCGACATTGTTACCAACGCCATGGTAAACACTTCCCTAGTTCATTCTCCTATTGATTATCATTCATACATTAATTGTTCATTTGGTTTGCGCATTGTTTACACATAACCCCCCCTTTATTTACCGAAAATTATTGACCATCAGTCACATAATTCACTAACGACTTAATTCTCACCATATTCTCTGTGGGATTCGACCCCAACCTAGTTGGGTTCTATATTTGACTACGACCGCTTACGCTTCGTTAATTCGAGGTGTAGTTTGGGCGTTATCACACGCCTCGGGGTTACCCCCTAGATGTAACACGGGACTCGAAACCATAAGGATCCGAAGTTAACCCTTGGTCATAGAATTCTCAAGCATACATAGGGAAAACATAGCGAAAGCATCATAAGGAAATCCAAAACAGGAAGACATATCATAGATAGAGTACCAAATAGGGAATACAACCCAAAAGATTATTTGATAACATCTATGTCTGAAAGCTTCTAAACTAGCATAATGAGTTGATGGGATAATACCCCAACTAACTCGACAATCTCAAATGAAAGGAACACAAAGCTAAAGTAAAGTCTAGTTCTCAAACTGTGAGGACTCACCCAAGCTGACAGAAAGTGGCCAGGATCTCTATTCACGAAGCTGTGAAGGGACACCTGAATTTGCATCATCAAAGGATGCAGCGCAATATGCGTTAGTACTATGGAATGTACTAAGTATATGAGCAAGGCATGAACATGATGAAAACATTCTAAGTATACTTAAATAACTGAAATCGTGCTTTTAAAGATAAACTGAGTGCAATGACTCTAATACTTTCTGTAAGCTGAAGCATAATCATAAGTAATAAGTCTGAAATCTAAATAAGAGTCAAATGCAAGTTTTAAAAGCATAAACTATTTTCTGTGAGAGGTTCTCTAACCGACATAGACCATGTGAGCTACATGGAATTCGATGTATCCGCTCCATTGAGAGGACCCAATATACCTTGCCAGGGTATAAAGGCATTACTGTGGCGTGATCACTAAAACTGATGCCCAACAGAGGGGACTTAAGACCTACGGGAGCACTTAGTTTTGGGACCTTTTTGGGTACTCTCACCCTATCCAACTCGGTGCTAATACTACTCCCAAAACATACATATAGCTCATATAATACTGGGCATATCTGATGCCAAAACTGTTCATACTAATGACATATCTGATGTCAAAACTGTTCATAACCAATGACATGTCTGACGTCAAAGCTGTTCATAACTGGTGACATATCTGATGCCAAAATTATTTGAAAAGAAATAAGACATATCTGATGCCATGCAATTCCAATTCATACATGTATAGACTTAGCATAGCCATAATTCAAAACATGCTTTTCTTTGCTAAATTCATACCTAAAGAATTAGGCATGCAATTTCTTAAATACATAGAGGCCATGATATCTAATCATGCCAATTTTCTCTTGAAAACATGCAAATTCATAGTTTCATGCTAGAAATGCAAATTCATAGTTTCATGCTAGAAATAAACTTTCATGCTTGGGCTTTCAAAACCAATAAGAGAGTCATAATCAAATCATGTAAAATCAATAAGAAACTATGAATTTAAACATAGGAACTGATTTCATAAACTTTCCCCAAATTTAAATCAAAACCCTAATTTCATAAGTTCATACTTCAACATATGAATTGGGGGTTTTGGGCACAAGGGTGAAAGGAAACCATTGTTAAAGACCCACATACCTTGGTGGAAGATTACCCACTTCAATGGAAAAGATTAGGAGACTTGACTTGGAGCTTGGAGACTTGAGCTTGAGAGAAACTTTCTCTTTTGAGTGAAGAATGAGGAGCTTAAGATAGACTTAGGACAACTTTACTTAGGAGTTAAAAGGGTGGGAAATGACTAAAATACCCCAGGGATTTAACTTAGAAAACTAACTTAAAAACCCGGCTTCAGGTTTCATGGGTCCCTCCCACGAATTGTAGAACCCGTCATGACTCGTGGAATGGAGTAGTGGTTCCTGAGCCAAAAGTCCAGGCTGCTGAATGATTTCTATGGTTCCACAGGATGACTCGTGGAAGCTTCCACGAGTCGTAGGACCTAGTCGTAGAAATCAGAGAATTGACTGACCTCTGATCAGCTTTCACGAGTCAACCGTATGACCCGTAGAAATTCTACGAGTCATAGAAGTGACTCGTTATTGTCAGTACTGAGGTCGGTCTGCAGGACTGGGATCACGAGTCACTCCCATGACTTGTGGAACCTTCCATGACTTGTGGACTTGACCCATAGTCCCTGGAAGTCTAAAATTTTCTGCGAGTCTAAGTTTAAAAGCTGGATAGGTATCCGGGGTGTTACAGTGATGGTGGATCCCAAGAAGATTGAGGCAGTCAAGATTTGGGCCCGGCCTAGCTCTGTGATAGAGGTAAGGAGTTTTGTTGTGCTCACAGGGTACTACCGGAAGTTTGTTAAGGATTTTGGATCTATTGCTACTTACCTGACAAGGCTGACACAGAAGGATGTACCATTCGTATGGTCCGACAAGTGCGAGGAGAGCTTCCAAAGGCTCAAAACACTTCTGACCACTGCTCCTATCTTGTCCTTGCCGGTTGAAGGTAAAGACTTTGTTGTTTACTGTGATGCTTCACATTCTAGTTTGGGTGTTGTGTTGATGCAGGATAGGAATGTGATAGCCTATGCCTCTAGGCACTTGAAGGTGCATGAAAGAAACTACCCGACTCACGACTTAGAGTTGGCAGCGGTGGTTTTTGCTCTCAAGATTTAGAGACACTAACTTTATGGTGTCAAGTGTGAGGTGTTCACCGATCATCGCAGTCTACAGCATATGCTCACATAGAATTACTTAAATTTGAGGCAGAGAAGGTGGATGGAACTATTGAAGGACTATGATGTGACTATTCAGTACCATCCAGGTAAGGCTAATGTGGTGGCATACGCATTGAGCCGGAAGACAGTTAGCATGGGTAGTTTGGCTTCTTTGGGGGTGTCCAAACGACCACTAGCAAGGGAAGTTCAGGTGTTGGAGTCCAAGTTCATGCACTTGGGTATTTCAGAATGAGGTTGGCTATTAGCCAGCTTTGAGATCAAGGCCACTTTCATAGAGGAGATAAAGGCCAAGCAGTTCCCGGATCCAAAACTGAGTAAGCTCCAAGGTAAGGTAATATCCGGGGAATCCAGGGATATCACGCTAGACTCTGGTGGAGTACTAAATTTCAGAGAGAGGATTTGTGTTCCTCGAGTTGATGATACAATTCAGAATATCTTGGCAGAAGCTCACAATTTGAAGTACTCAATTCATTCGGGTGTGACCAAAATGTAGAGGAACTTGAGGTAGCGTTATTGGTGGACCGGGATGAAAAAGGACATAGTGAATTTTGTGTCCAAGTGTCAGAACTGTCAGCAGGTAAAATATGAGCATCAGAGACCTTCAGGACTACTTCAGAGAATGCCAATTCCAGAGTGGAAGTGGGAGAGGATAACCATGGATTTTGTGGAGGGTCTTCCCAAGATGTTGGGGAAGTATGAATCAATTTGGGTCATTGTTGACAGGCTGACCAAGTCCGTGCATTTCATTCCGGTCAGGTTAGATTACAATTCGCAGCAATTGGCTAAGATCTACATAAAGGAGATTGTGAGATTGTATGGGGTGCCACTGTCCATCATTTCAGACAGGGGTACACAGTTTACCTTTAAGTTTTGGGGTAAGTTGCATGAAGAGTTGGGTACACAACTCACCTTTAGTACAGCCTTCCATCCTCAGACTGATAGTCAGTCGAAGAGGACGATCCAGGTATTGGAAGACATGCTGAGAGCATGTGTGATGGACTTCAGGGGTCATTGGGACCAGTTTCTACCATTGTGCAAGTTCTCGTACAACAATAGCTACCACTCCAGTATCGACATGGCACCATTCGAGCTATTATATGGGAGGGGTTGTAGATCACCGGTTGGATGGTTTGAGAAAGGTGATGTAAAGCCTTTGGGCGTGGAATTAGTAAGGGAAGCGCAAGAAAAGGTAAGAGGCATTCAGACCAAATTTCTAGCTGCCCAAAGCAGGCAGAAGGAATATGCGGATCGCAAGGTTTGGGACATAGAATTTCAGGTTGGTGAATAGATATTATTGAAGGTGTCACCAATGAAGGGAGTTATGCGGTTCGGTAAGAAGGGCAAGCTCAGCCCTCGGTTCATCGGTCCTTTGAGGTTCTTAAGATTGTGGGCTTGTGGCATACAAATTGGCACTGCCGCCTAGTTTGTCGGGTGTCCATCTGGTATTTCATGTATCCATGCTTAAGCAATACCATGGGGATGGGGACTACATTATCAAGTGGGATGAGGTACTTTTCGATAAGGATCTTTGTTATAAAGAAGAACCAGTTTTGATTCTTGCTCGGGATATCCGAAAATTAAGGACAAAGGTGATTAACATGGTAAAGGTTCAGTGGAAGCATCGTCTGGTTGAGGAAGCCACTTGGAAAACCGAGAAGGACATGCGGGACAAGTATCCTCATTTGTTTGAGGATTCAGGTACTACACTTTCCTTATTTAGTTTTGTAATTTCGATCTTGATCGTTCGGGGATGAACGATGGGTAAATTGGTATCTGTTGTAATGACTGGGTCCGTCGTTATGGGTAATCCATTCGTGCCAAGTTTTAGGGTTAGAAAACTATGGGTTTGGGAGTTTGAAATTCTGGGCTAGGCTCGCCTCGGCTGGGCTTGGAGTGAGGTATAGTCTAGGGAAATCTGGGTAAGGATTGGGTGAGATATCTTAATTTGAGCTAGTTTTCAATGTAGCCAAGACATAAAGGAGTCTGGAAGACTTTTTAGAATCGAATTTGGGTAAGTAGAACTCCCGAAATCAAGGTTGATGTGAAGGGGTTGTTTCGGATCGTCGGGGGAAGCAAGTGTGTTATAAAATGGACCAATTTTGGAGAATTCCCGACATTCTGTCTGTGATGAATGCCACGGCTCCGCCATAGCTACCTCCGCTATAGTGGAAGAAAATCCCGCTATAGCGAAAGTCAAGGCAGTCAACCTCCGCCATAGCGGTTGACTCTGCTACGGCGGTACCACTATAGGGGAAGCCGACCGCTATAGCGGAGCGCGATGGGAATTAATGCAGAAACTTTCCCAAAATAGTTCAGTTTTCTGCAAGTCATTTGGGAAAAGAACTGGGGCGATTTCAGGTGTTTCTCCCCCATTCTTCATCGCTTTTCTTCCCTAAGGTAAGGCTTTTACTCCCCGAACTCCGTATTACTTTTCCTATGCGATAGAATTGCTAGGGGTGGACTTGGGGAGAGGTTTGGAATGACTTAGGGATGATAGAATCTGGGGGGAAAAGGGGATTCTATGGGTGGAAGTTCTTGGGTATTGTTAAATTTACTGTTTTATGATCATATGACCTTAATTTTCTAATTTTATCCATAAAAAATGGTAGAACTAGGTGAATTAACGGTGGGAAAGCCTGGGAAGAAGGTGGAATGATCATGGGTGGCCTGGGGTTTAGGATTTTGCATAATCCGGGTGAATTGTAGGCCATAAGGATTAATTCTTGGTTATTGTGTATTGTTTTAGACCAAGAACCGGCAAGAACTTCAGGAAACGGGAAAGCTCCGATTGAGTAGATCTTGGATCATTTCAAGGTAGGTGATGGTTTGATTCATGTATGCGTTGTGTGTTTTGTGTACTCTTATCTAAGTAACTGTATGAGATACATTGCTTACGGGATGATTAGAAATGTCTAATAGTCCTGTTATCAGTTTGGTAAATTGAACTGTGTATTTTGCTTGTTGGTTCTACAAGTTGATTGTTCATTGTTGTGACTATGGATTGTTGACATTCGGTTGGCTCGGGTACCACGCCTGGTACAGAAATATACTAATGATTGGCTTGGGTACCACACCTGGTATGAATATACTAACGGTTGTCTCGGGTACCATGCCTAGTATGGGAATACTAACGGTTTGCTCGGGTACCATACCTAGTACGGGTTTACTTTACTGCATTATTGCATTGATATTGTTGCATTGTGTTGCTTGTTATTGGTTCCATGAGTGGACCGGGTTGTGTTATTGAATTGTGATATCTGCTTATGGTCCTTGAAGAGCCGGGTATACCTGTTTATTTGGTTGAATTGGTCTTGGTGTAGACCGGGATGAATGGTTAACACTTAGGTGTCGTTAGAAGGGATCCCAGGTGTCATTCTCTGAGGTTACCCCCTAGACGTAACACAGGACTTATGACCACAAGGATCCCAAGGTAACCTTTGGTCATAGCATTCTCAAGCAAACATAAAGGAAACATAGCAGAAGCATCAAAGATAAAGACAGAATAGCATAAGATAGATGGTCGAGTCAAAAGAGATACGACACCCACGAAGGGTTACATACGGTCTATGTCTGAAAGCCTCTAATAATAACATAATGAGTTACTAGGACAAGACTCTAGCTAACTCGAAGTACAAAAATAAAGTCAACATAAACTAAGAACATGACTAGTCCTCGACCTAAGAGGACTCACCCACAGCTGGCGGAGTAAGTAGCCTGGGAACTCTAGCCACGAATCTGAGAAGGGACACCTGAATCTGCATCATTAAAAGATGCAGCGCAAAATATGCGTCAGTACTATGTAATGTACTGAGTATACAGGCAATGCATAAATAAGATAGAAACATGCTTTAAAAACGTACTTAGACAGAATCCATACATAATAGGGTATCATGAGTAAATTTCATAATGGAAAGGTAAAACATGAAGTAAAAGACAAACTTTAAGGTAAGAGTTCATAAAGCTTAGAAACTTGAAAACTTACATAAGGGAATTTTTTATAACCGACATGAGACCATGTGAGCGTACATGGAATCTAACTATATAACCCTAGTTAGCAAAGCTGACTTGAACCTTGCCAAGGAATGAGTCACCATACCCAACTATATAACCCTAGTTGGCAAAGCTGCCCTAATGCCCGTTAGGACACGGGACACCATTCGTAAAGACGTGGATCCACTCTCATAAGCCTATAAGGCACATATCATTTCATAACCTATGCTGGCAACGTAGTTTCTGGATTTGGGTAATCAAACCCTCATCGCTCGGTGCTAAATACTACTCCCAAAACATGCACATATAGATCATCATTTCATAGTGGCACCATCTCATGCCAAATCTTATTCATAAAGCATGAAAACACATCGGGCATCATGCAATTTTCATATCATAATTCATAAAGCTAGGCATAGTCATAATTCAAAACATGCTTTTCTTTCTAAATTCATACTTGAAGAGTTAGGCATGCAATTTCATAAATACATAAAGGCCATGATATCTAATCATGCCAAGTTTCTCTTGAAAACATGCAATTTCATGGATTCATGCTAGAAATCAATTCTCATACTTGGGCTTTTAAAATCAATGAAGGAATCATGAACAAATCATGTAAAATCAATAAGAAACCATGAATTTAAATATAGAAACTGATTTCATAAGTTTTCCCCAAATTTAGATCAAAACCCTAATATCATAAATTCATAATTCAATATAAGAATTGGGGATTTTGGGCACAAGGGTGAAAGGATCCCATTGTTGAATACCCACTTACCTTGGGTGAAGATAACCCACTTGAATTGGAAAGATTTAGGAGGCTTGATCTTGAAGCTTGAGACCTTGAGCTTGGGGAATTCTTTTTTCTTTTTGGTAGAAGAGTGAAGTAATGAGAAGGAACTTAGGCTAATAAGGGTGAAAACCCTACTTGAAATAGCCAAAACGACTTCACTTAGGAGTTAAAAGGGTGGTAAATGACCAAAATACCCCTGGGATTTAATTTAGAAAAATCTGGAAAATGAGTCGGCCTCAGGTTTTATGGGTTGGTTCCATGGGTCATCATTTGAACCACGACTCATGGTTCCAACTCGTGGAACCTGGTCGACTAGACAGTCTGCAAAAACATTTCTACGGGTCAACAGGACGGACCCGTAGAACAAACGATGGGTCATCGTTTGGAGTCGTCATTGCTGGGAACTTAGCTGATTTCTGGGTCAAACCATGACTCGAAATAATGGGTCATCGTTCAGATGACGAGTCGTCAAACCAAGTTGTGGAACCTGGGGACTTACTATCCCTCTGATTTGTGTTCCATGAGTGGATAGGATGGACCCGTGGTTTGAACCACAGTCCGTAGAACCCACTCATGGTTTTATACCAGAGGCTGAACCAAACAGACAGGAATCACGGTTCCATTCCACGACCCATGGTTTGAACCACGGTCCGTGGTTTGGTCCCGTCATTCCTGAAACATGAAATTTTTCTGAGATTTTAACTTAGATAGCTGATTTGATTTCCGGGGTGTTACACCAGGGTGGGTTCAGGATATATATATATATAAAAGAGGTGGTTGTTTACATTATTTTCGTATAAAAGTGGATGGCATGTAGGGTCAAGTTAAGGGGAGACTTATAGTCTAGGATTATCTTTGGACTAGATTATGTGTCTTTTTGTACCTTTACTTAATTTGTTCTACTATTCATATAATGTTTACCTGGAAACTGGCTGATGATCCTACCAGTACACGGTGGTTGTGTACTGATACTGCACTTGCTTATTTTTTTGTGAGTACAGAAAATCTTCCGACGGTTGACGCACGACCTCACTTGTAGGCCTGACTGTTCAAGATATCAAGGGTGAGTTGTTCGATCAAGCTGCCTTGGTGTCTATCTTCTGAGTTGTAGCCCACTTATTTCAGGCTTAGACTATTTCATTATTGTTTTTAGGGTTGCATCCCCGCACTCTAGATTTGGTAGCATTTTTGTATGATGACTTTCAGATTCTAGGAGGATTTTCGCAGTTTTATTTCAATAAAATTACTTTTGCTTATTTGAATTGCTAGTTTATTTTCTATTGCTGGTTTTAGGCTGTTATTCTAGGCTAAGGGTTGAACTCTACTGGTTCGCTCATTCGGGGGTTGGGTGGGTGCCACTCACGACGGTCTGGGTCGTGACAGTCATAATAAAAGGGGTTGTCCTCTGACTACTACAGGCAGAGGAAGGGGAAGAGGGACAAGTTCAACAAGGTCAATTGTTGGTTCTTCTGCAGTACCAAGTCAATATCAACCAAGCAGAGGAAGAGGCAGACCAAGAAGTTTTACAAAACAGGTAGAACTTGACTTATAACTTACTACTATTTTAATCTCATTATTTCTTACATTTTTCTTCTTATGTAGTATAGGTTGATGGTGCTACTACTACTACTGCTTCTGCTTCTGCTGCTGCTTCTTGTGCTTTTACTTATGCTCCTAATGTGATTGGTGTTACTGAAAGGGGAAGAGGGACTACTCCTGGTGCTAACCTTGTTGGATGGGGAAGAGGGACTAGTTGTGCTAATGTTGTTGGAAGGGGAAGAGGAAGAGGGACTACTCCTAGTGCTAATGTTATTGGAAGAGGAAGAGGGACAGTTGCTGCTACTCCTAGTACTGGTGTTGTTGTTCCTGGTGTCACTAGTGGGGAAAGAGGGACAACTTTTAAAATATCAAGAATGGTTGAAATGGGGGTGCTATATACACAGAGTGATTATACAATCCACAATGTAAGTTGGAGATTATACACACATTTCAATTTCAAAATTTATCTTCACAAGTTTAAGTTTATTTATGTGCTTTTGTAATTACAGCCTGAAATGCCTATGAATTCCTCCATAGTGACCGGGAATCTTGGACATCATAAATCAAGATCAAATGTGAAATGGAAAGGGAAACATGTTGTTACCCAACAAGGACTTCAAGATATGAGAGAACAAAAGAGGATGAAGACAAGGTCCAATGTTGCTGCAATGAATAACTTGAGCCAAACAAGCTCATCAGTTGTCCAGTAGATCAAGAAGAGAATGATTTTCAGTGTTTGTGTAATGTAATTTAGTGACTGTCATTTAGCTTATTGTATATGTTGTTGAAATTGATCTGCAGTTGTGACTGCACTAATTTGTTGTGTTTTGTTTAAACAATTATAGAACTATGACTGCACTGTTTTGGTGTAGTAATTTATGTAGTTATGACTGCACTATTTTGGTCTACTAATTTATGCAGTTGTGACTGCACTATTTTGATCTAGTAATTTATACAACTGTGACTGCACTATTTTAGTGTGTGTTTTCAGTAATGTATGCAGTTGTGACTGCAATTTAAGACTGATTTCTATCAACATTAACCAGCTAAGATTGCACTTTGGTTCATTCTTTCTGGCAATATTGTGCAGCTAAGACTGCACTTCTTTTGTGTCTATTTTTGTGTATATCAAAAATCCAAATCAAAGTTCATTACATAAGAGAATACACAAACAAACAAACTACATTATATTAAGAGACCAAATTAAGGTTCATTACAAAAGAGGTTGCACCAAATTAATTTGAACACAAAGGATGTTAAATATCATCTAAGAACATCAAAATCCTAATGTAACATCATTGAACCTTTGTTCAAATGGATCATCCCAAACCAATTGATTATAGCTATAACTACAACACAACAACAAAATGTTACTCCTCCACTTCTTCTCTCTTTCTTTCATCTTCTCAATCTCTTCTTTCAACTTCTCCAATTTCATATTTACACAATTATCATCTTGTTTGAATTCTCTAGGCTTGTCAACTTCTTCAGAAGCTTCTTCAACCAATTTCTCAACTTCATTGGTTGATGTATACTTTTCAATGAATTGAGAAGATTCCACTAAATTCTCAAGTTCACCTAATTTCTCTATTAGCTTAGGAATCACAAATTTAGACCTTGAATCAATTTCTTCTTTATCCCTTCAACACCAAAAATCGCAAGATCTTGGACCCTTCAATGATGAAAAATAAAAAAAATATTAGTGTTCAATTAAATATGCCGGGATAATTATAAAATTTGATCTTTACCCCATAATAAGGACATGACCAGTATCTTTTTTCGGAATTTATTGAAGTCCAAGATGTCTTCAAACGCACCACAAATTTATGATTACAACGAACTTCTTAGTCTGAAGCTAAATCAGGCTCTTCCATATAAAGCTTACTCAAGTTAACTAATCTCATTTTGTGCTACAAAAAATCGTTCCATTCAAAACAAATGAAAAATAGAAGAAAACGAAACAAAATAATAGATGAAGGCGTATACCTTTTTCAGCCTCCAAAGATTCAACTTTAGATTTCAAGAGCTAAAATTGGAGCGGATTAATATAAGAATCAAGCAGACGATCTTATTTCGTTCACCAATTTCATAGCTTGAGAAAATTTTTGGGTTGATTGAAGATGAGGGAGAAGAGAAAAAATTAGGATTCTTAGAAGATAGAAGAAAGAATTGGGTCGGGTGTTCTTTAAGAAAGAAAGAAGAGTGTCGTTATTCTCTTTAAATTTTTTAAAAAATAATTAAATAGGTCATTATTGCATATTAACGCGCCCTATTGTGGTGTAGAACACGCGACCTGGGCTGAGGTGCGAAGGGTGGAAAATAATTCACTCCAAAATTGTTAAGGGGGGTATATAATTATAAGTTAAGTTTAAGTGTTAAAGTAAGTTGTCGAGCCAAGTTTGGGGAGGGGGGGGTTATGTATTTTCTCTTTTTAAAACTATAGCTATATATAATAAATACATAGCACATGTTTGCCTTACTATATAATTTTTCCTTAAAAAACAAGTAATAATCCAATTCAACCCATTAAATATGGATTGGATAATTGACCATTTAAAAATGACTAAAATATAGATCTTATCCATATTATCCAGTTGTTTCTTTTTGGGAATCTAAGTTTATTTTGTTTTTTCGCTTGAATTCTCACATAATCATGAGTAATATGTCCATCGATTAACCTTTTTTTTTTTATCCGTTTCAAAAATAGACAGATCAAATATTTTATTCATTTTTCTTTATCTCATTTTAACCCGCTCATATCCTATCCAACCCACCTGTTTGTCACCCTTATTTGTAATATGTTTTGGGCCATCACTATCAGTCTAGTCGCTAAAATGTCTCCATCCGCACTAAGGAATGCTCTATTTTGCAGTCAATGGTGACTGATTGTATGTCCATTGACATGAATGACTCATGAAGCACTGTTTGTTGCTAGTCAATTTTTCTTTCTTAACTTACGTTGATATCCCCCCACCGGTTGTGTGTGATGGAGAAGCGAATTCTTGATTTTTAGTTTTTGTTTTGTAACCAGAAAATGAAATTTACTAGACTAACCAGTTCTTATAAATGTGGAGTAACAAGAGTTTAACTTTGTTTTAATCACTATCAAATAGCTCTATAATAGTCATTATCTATAATAATATTTTATCATAACAATTATATTTCTTGTGAAACTGACCTCTTGTGTTATTTTATGTTCTTTATAATAATATTTTAATGTAGCATCTAAAAGATATTGAGACAACAAATTTTACTTGAAGAGTCGACTGTATATGCTATCAGGTTAATTACCTGAAAGGTAAATGAGGTAATCGTCCAAAAAGAAAGTGAAATCAATAACTTAAAAAATAAAATTACGTGTTGTAATAAATTAAAATATATTAACAATATAAAAAGTTATCCACACTTACGTTGTATTTAAATACTGGATAGAGTTGTCGTGCTATGCACGAACCCAATATTGATATTTTGAAATTTTAAGATGTGCCTAATTTAAATATGCATATATTATTTTTTTAAAATTAATAAAAAATTTAGATATGCATATATTATTTTTTAAAATCAATAAAATTTATATAAGAATATTTTAAGTTATTAATTATTGTTATTTATTTTATTGTAATTTATAATACTTTTAATATATTTTTTAAATATACAATGAGTTGTTAATTATAGTAATTTATAAAGCTTTTAATATAAAATAATAAATTAAAATGGAGAAGGATATAAAAAAATTCGGAATGAAATTTCAGCTGCCTAAATTGTGGCTTTAGGATAAATTAAATTCAATTAACTATTGCTTCTTCCTTTTTTTTGGTAATAATTAACTATTGCTTCTCCATACACACATGACACACCCCCACGGCCCCACCCGACCATCTGAAAGCCATCTTATTTGGATAGTATTCCCCCAGTCCAACACTCCAACTTTACTCATTCACTATTAACTTTACACACTTTTTAAAAAATTATAAATAAAAAAGTAATTTTATTATATCACTCTTTAAATATAATAAATATAATATCTTAAAAATTATAATAGAAAAATGACTATAATTAATGATAAGGGTAAATTAAGAATTAAATATAAAATTATTTTTTAATTTTATAAATTAAATAAATATTATTAAACATTTATTTTTAATATAATAAACAAGTAAAAATAAACGGAGTAAAACATAAAATTCTCAACTCCATGTTTCATTCAACTGACTGACTTCAAGAAGTTGGTCGGTTGAAAGAATATTAAATTCCAAAAGAATTTAAGTGACAGTGGAATAAATTTTTTTTATATCATCATGTATCGTAGTTTACTATAAATTATCACTTTATGATTTATTATAAATTACCCAATAATTTAGTCATCTATTATTATTGTACAAATAATTTAATTATGTAATATTTTTTACACTCTTACACATATTCCCTCCGATTTATATTACTATTTGATATTTTTGTCTTTGACACAATCTTTAAAAAAGAAAATAAAAAAAATATTAATTAAATTATCCTGAATTATATTTATATTTTTTTAAGTTGATAAGCATATAGAGCATTGAGATTTGAGGTGCATATTTAGTGCGAAACCAATATGGCATAATATTATGTGGATATAAAATGTCTTTAAATAAATAGTAAAAGTACTTATTTAATGTACTTATAAGAAATTGTAATTGAGAAAAATATGTTCAAAATATAAATAATGGTAAAATTTTAAAAAAAAAATTAATATAATTTAATTATCTAAAATATCATTTATTTTGAATTAAAATAAAAATATCAAATAATATGAACAGGAGGAAGTACAGTATAACTTAACCTCATTCTAGAATGCTTGATACAGTCAACATACCCCTCCGTAGAACATGGCTGTAAGCTGTTATTTTAGACTTTTAAGACCCTTAATAATTTGACTGATAAGCTCAGAAAACTATTTATGTTTTTCTTAAATAAAAAAAAAAAAGATTTTAGGGGTAGGGTAAAGGGAGTGGGGGAGGGGATAGGAATCGATTTCTCACCAAAAAGTTCAAGTAGTCAACCAAATGAGCTATTAAGATTAATCCCCAAGATAAAACTAAGGGGAAAAAATTCTAAAATAATAATAATATTTTTGGAGAGTATAGGAAGAAAATAATAAATAGTTTTCTCTCCATTCGCTTTTACTTGTCCACTGTACAAAAAAAAATATTTTCACTTTTAGGGATTTTTTGGGTATGTTCTTGTTGTTGTTGTTATTATTTGTCATTTTTAATATATCAAGATAAAAATATATTTTATTTTATGTTTTAGTTTAACATTAATTACTTATTTTTAAAATTATTTCTCATTTTTTAAAACTATATCAATTAATATAAATATTGTGATAAATACTCATGTCAATCATTATCTTTTAAAGAGTGCAAAATTTAAATTTTACAAGTAAAAGTGAACCACATTTTACAGTTAAAAATATCCTTAAAATCTCTGGAGATTTTTGTCAAAGAAAAACTATGTAATTCTTTAAAGGAAAAAGTACACTAAATAAATTAAAAATTAAATTATTTATATCCAAATACCCTCTTCTCATACTAATTCTATAAATACTCATTCGGCTAAAACAATTTACCCATAATACCCCAAATTGAGCATCAATTGTTTGAGCTTTGCAGCGCCGTTCTTTTCTCCTCTTTTCCAATTCATATGCTTTCCATTCTCTGTTCTTTTCTTCTTTTTTTAAGAATATACTTTAGTATTTTTTTCTTTTTGTGCTATTTAGTTTTCTTTTATTTAAATATAAAAATAAATATAATAATTAATTATTTTTTAACTAATAAAAAAAATTAAACTACAATAAATAGTAATTAAAAATATTAAATTCACTAATTTATATAATAAAAATATATATTTTATTTTTTATTAGATTATCTTTTTTTTAAATATAAAATAAAATATATAGATAAAGATATTATTTAACTATTTTTAGATTAATTAAAATATAAAAAAAAATCACAATAATAAATAATTAAGAACGACTAAGGAGTGTCTCATTGAAAGACTGAAACAGTCCTCAATGATATCATCACAGAATATGAATATATTGTGATAGTATCTTTGAGGTCATATTGAAGGACTGAAACAGACATCAGTGATACCATAATAGTATATAAATATATTGTGATGATATCATTGAGGACTGAAGCAAAAAAAAAATCTTTCCATATTTTTGTATTTTAAAAATACAAAAATAAAATACAAAGATAAAAAATATTAAACTAACTACTTTTAGATTAATAAAAATAAAATTATATTAAAGTACACTAAATTATTTATTAAAATATAAATTGATGAAATTTATAAAAAAAATTGCTTTTGCAAATGAAAATGAAACATATACTTCTTCTGTTTTAAATTGTTTGTTATGCTTTGACTTGGCACAGAGTTTAAGAAAGTGAAGAAGACTTTTAAGTCTTGTGATCTATTAAAGAATCAAAGCATACCTCAATGATACCATGTCAGTATATAAATATATTGTGATGGTATCATAGAGGTCTCACTGAAGGACTGAAACAGACATCAGTGATACCATCACATTATATAGATATATTGTGATGGTATCATTGAGGCCTGAAGCAAATCTCAATGATACCATGATAGTAGATGAATATACTATGATGGTATCATGAAGGATTGAGATGTGTCTTATTGAAGGATTGAAGTAGTCCTTCACGATATCATGCTAGTATATAAATATATTGTAATAGTATATTGAGTAGTGTTTCATTGAAGTACTAAAACAGTTATCCATGATATCATGCTAATATATAGATATATTGTGAAGGTACCATAGAGGACTGGGGACTGTCTCATTGATGGATGATACCATTTCAGTTTAGATATACTATGATGGTATACTAAGGAGTGTCTCATCGAATGACTGAAACAATCCTCCATAATACCATGTCAGTATATAGATATACTATGATGGTATCATAAAGGTCTCACTAAGGACTGAAGCATACATCAATGTTACCACGATAATATATAGATATAATGTGATGGTATCATTGAGGCCTGAAGCAAATCTCAATTATACCATAATAGTATATGAATATATTGTGGTGGTATCATGAAGGATTAAGAAGTGTCTTATTGAAGGACTGAAGTATTTCTCCATGATACCATGTCGGTATAGAGATATACTATGATAGTATATTGAGTAGTGTCTCATTGAAGGACTAAAATAATTATTCATGATATTATGCCAATATATAGATATATTGTGATGATATCATAGAGGACGAAAGACTGTCTCATTGATGGATGATACCATTCCAGTATATAGATATACTAAGGAGTGTCTCGTTGAAGGACTGAAATAGTCCTCCATGATACCATTACAATATATAGGTATATTGTGATAGTATCATGGAGGACTGAAGAGTGTCTTATGTAAGGAGTGAAATAATCCTTCATGATACTATATCAGTATATAGATATATGTAATGATATACTAAGGAGTGTCTTGTTGAAGGATTGAAGAAGTCCTCATGATACTATGCTAGTATCTAGATATACTGTGATGGTATATTAAAGAATATCTTAATGAAGGACTGAAAAAATTCTCCATGATACTATGCCAGCATTTAGTTATATTGTGATGGTATCATGGAGGACTGAAAAGTGTCAGACTGAAGGACTGAAGCAGATCTCAATGAGTGTGAATGAAATAAAATTAAAGAAAAAAATTAAATAAAATTTTTAAAAAAAGAAACTAAAATTGAGTATGAAATTAGATTATGATAAAAAAAAAGTATAATATGATTTGAGAAAAATAAAAAAATGAATGAAAAAAAAATAAAGAATAAGGAAATAACTGAGAAAACAAAGAGTAGAAAAAATAAAAAAATATGGACGAATATTATGAGTTATCTTTTATTGTTATATAAAAAAATTAAAAAAATAGCAAAAATTATCATGAATAAAAATAAATTATGAAAGAAAAAAATTTAGAAAAGGAGCAAGAGATAAAAAAAATTAGAAAAGAAAGAGAAAACAGAAATAAAAAACACAAAAAAGAAAGGAGCCAAAAATAATTATGATAAAAGAAGAAAATAAAAATAACATGATTTGTCAACAAAATGAATAAACAATAAAGGAGAAAAAAAATAAGAAAAAAATGACAAAAAAGGGGGAGTAGAAAAGAAAAAAAATAAGTAGAGAAATAAAAATAAATAATCAAAAAAATTGAAAAAAGAGAGTCAAAAATAAGGATGAATTATATTATGATGCAAAAAAAAAAAAAATTGAGGAAAATAAATGAACAAAAAAACATAAAAAATAAATTAAAAAGAACATGAAAAAGGTAGGAGAAAAGAAGTAGAGAAATAAAAAAAGTAAAAGAATTAAAAGGGAGTAAATAACTACAAACATTATTAAAAAAAAGATATTTTCTATAATTAATTAGGAGATAAATTTTATAAGAAGGTATTTAATTAAAATACTTTACTCCAAATGGAAGACATTCTACTTTCATATTCATTAATAATGATTACTTAATAATATGTTTTCTATTGTGTATTGGAAAACGTACTCCAGTACTGAAACAATGAGAGAATCAAAGCATAGTAATATGAAGATTTTTAATGGTTTAGATAATATGCTAATTATTTTAGGTAGATAAGGTCGTATCTTAAACAATGTTTTAAAAAATGGGAGCGTGAGACAAGGAATTTTATGTATCACGAAGTGAGACGTAAGCTTCGAGGCATGGGGCGTAAACCCCATAAATCTTTAATTTTTAATTTATAATATAATAAAAATAATATGATAAATACAAAAATACAAAAAATATATTAATAATTTTCAATTTTATAAACATGATTTTAAAAGAATCATAGAAAAAAAACTTCTAACATTATTTTACAAGTAAAATAATTCAATGATATAAAATCTATTATGGGATGCAATTCAGCTCTAAAATCTTAACTTTCAAAAAATAAAAGAATCACAATTTCTTAAAATATATGACTATCATATCGTGCAATTTACATCCCTAAAAGTAATATATAATAATCAATTAATTATACTATTATAATTAAAATATCACTTCTTTACGAATAAAAATAAAATAATGTCAAATAAAAAAATAAAAAAAAATGATAACTTTGTTATATAGGACAAAAACATAAAAATCAATGATAAGTAAAGATGTAGAAATTCTGGTATATACTTTAAACAGAAATATTTAGTGATATCCTAACACCATTCTCAAATAGTAAATAAGCAATAATATGACTTATTATTTGAGTTACCCTCAATTTTCTTAATTTTATAGATGAAATAAACTACTAGACATCATTCATTTAGTAAAGAATTTTGAGGATCAATAGTGTTGACTAAGGAATTTGACACAATTTGTGTAAGAACTATTAGTCGAGCCCAAAACGTTGGGCGTTGGACGTGTTTAGGGCGTACAATCGGTTGCTTGGAGCGTAAGTCTCACGAAACTAAGTCTCACACTTGAGCCCCGGGGCGTTTTACCAGTGACTCGCCCCTGAGCGAGTCCAAATGCAAATCCCAAAACTGTCTTTTAAAACATTGATCTTAAAGCCGTGGAAAGGTATCATAATTTGAGATAAATATTAGAGAACAATAAAACATTAACTCATGGATAACTTAAACAATTGCAGATTCATACTTTATATATATACAGAGAGAGAGAGAAATAAGAAATACTTGGATAAAATCAGTTTTCTCTCGAAGTTGATTATTAATTAGTTTTGGGCATGTAAAAAGCTTTTGACTTTTAAGATGAAGGAAAAATAGACACTTAAAATTTAATATCCAACTTTAAAATCACAAGCACATTATATTATTCCAACTCTGATATCAACATTGCAAGTTGGACAAGGACATCCACTGAATTGCCTACATAAGCAATTTAACCACACAATGACTCCTCAAAATATGCACTTTTATTCATCATCCCAACACAAGGTTTTCAATTGAAAATATATGCTAAATGGCAAATGCTATGATGACTTTTGAGTGGATGAGGCGCACGAACCCCTCCCATCAAGTTTCTCTACATAAATGATTAATTTTAAACTAGTATCATTTAATCCATTATAAATTGATTAGTTTTATGTTGCTATCAGCTAACCAGAATCATCTTCCTTTATTGCATGATACAACATAAAAACTGGCTTAGGTGAAATAAAATGAAAAAATATGATCAATGAAGATTCATAATAAAACCTAACTTATTTAGAATTAAATCATAAATATTATTATTATTATGACAATTTATTCTAAAAGATGCACCCTCCCACAAAAGAGATTAGTGGAGGTATACTGAGTGCACCAACTATATTGGTAAAAATATGTCTGAAAGCAAAAACTATTTGACCAAACATACAACCAGCGTAGAGGAGACCATAGTCAACTGATGAATAGGTCAATACTGGCCAAACCTAAGACTAATTGAATCATTCGAGATTAATCATCACCCAGACGCGCTTCATTAGCATCGGATGGTAAAAGCCTGAAATGATCCATCTCGGAAGGTTTAGAGTGCCCGAAAAGAGGAAATCCCAGATAACAACCAGATTTTGAGATCTCGGGAATTCTATTAATCTCATTTAAACACCAACGATCATAGCCACAGAATGGCTGAAACGAGCGAGGATCACTGGAAATAGTTACTCTGAGCTACCTATAAGATCTCTCACTTTCACACGATTGTAACTATCTAATTCTCACATGAATCTACTATTGTTCTTGTAAACACTATTGTTCATTGCTGCTCTTTAGAGCTCTCGTCATCTGAGCCAGGAGAATCAACAAGAAGCTTTCTCTCTTTTACTTTATTGATTAGTTTGTTTTAATTGTTTGTACTGCTATTCATATTACTTTGTTCTCATTATACTCACATAATTAAAGAATTAACATGATTTTGATTAATTAAGTTGCTTGTATCCATATTCTAAATAATTTGACCAATTGACCTAATAGACAAATTTTAGGCTAAGCAGTTTGGAGCCTATTATAGGGCCCTAAAAATTGTGATTATCCCAAAACACTGCTAATCCCTTATTGATTTTTTGTTTGTTAGTCTTATGAAGAAAAATGGGTGAGGAACAATGTTTGGCTGGAGTACAAACGCCACTGGAGTCCAAAACACCAATGCAATCCAAAATGCCACTAGAGTCCAAAACGTCGATGTAGTCCAAAATGCAAATACATTCTTAAATGTAGAGCGAGTATTAAACAAAGAGGTACCAAATGGAGATGTAATACAAGACCTGGACGAGGAACAAAATCAATCAAGAGAATAAGGTAGGACACACACATCTCAAAAAAAAAAACTTGTAGACATCTAGGCAAAGGAAAAGGCAAAGTGAAACCCACATTGTAGGACTTCATAGCCTACAACAACCTTGGAATCAAAAATTCAATATTGTGTTATTGACCCGGAAGAAAAACACAAATATAGAGTCACCCTTGCAACTGAGAATGGAACCAACTAAGAAAATCCCTAATACCACACCATGAAGTTTTGGTGTCGAGGGACTCCCCGACAACTCAATCATTGGAGGCTTAGGGACTGTAGTGGTAGTAGTTTAAGGTATTACTGGCCCTAAGCCACAAAACCCACTCTTAGAGAATCTTTTGCATCAAATAAAGTAGAAAAATGGCCAATTGACCAGATCCTCGGATGGCCTAAAATAGCTATTAGAGCCTCGGGGGAAAACCATTCAGCCATTTTCTCCACAAGCAGAGGAGCAAACAACTCAATAAGGTTCTGGTCCCTTTTTTCATCATCATCCACCTCAGGTGGAGGAGCAATAGGATCCTCTTCTAGCTCATCCTATATATTGGAAGAATCGATGGAGGGGAGCCTTGTCAATCGGGAACTCCCACCTTCTAAAATAGTGGCAAACACCTTGGATGTTTGGCAGCCATTAAGTCCCGGATTATTTGTACAACCACTCCAAGAGTAGGAGAAGCCTATACCTGAGATTGAATTTGTGGTTTCTTTACAGAAAATACTGTAAAGACACAAAAAGCTAACCAAAGAATATTTTGGACGAAAACACAATCAGTTTAAGAGAGAAGGGATGAGATCAAAGATTCATCATGGTTCTTGGTCTTACACTCTTTTACGGCATAAATGACTTTCTAAGTTCTTGAGGTCTTGCGGGAAATGCTCAAGATAGATTTGACCCAATCTTCGGTGTTGAAAACCCCGATAAAAGTGACCGTAGATGGTGTTGTTGTTAAAAAGATAGTTATGTTAAATATCATAAGTGAAAAGAAGGGACACACCATAGGTTGAAGTGCCACTATTACCTTAGTAAATGACAATGAAACCTCCAACTCGGACACACCATGTGCTACTGACACAAAGTCAAAAAGACATCATTGGTTTAGGTTTTAGGGTCAGCATAACAACTATGCCTACATTCTTTCCTAAGCACAATGATGACAACTATGCTTAAACGATTTTACTTTTCGAGCGGTTCCTGAGATCTGGACGAAAAGTGGAGGGATTATATGTATGGTAAAAAGTATCAGAAGATAAAACTATTTGATCGAACACATGGCCAACATAGAGGAGACCACCATCAATTGATGAATTGGTCAATGTCAGTCAAACCAAAGATTAGTTGGATCATCTGAGAATCATCACTGGACTCACCTCATTAGCATTGGATAGTAGAAGTCTGGAATGATCCATATCCCAGAAGATTCAGAGTTCCTAGACAGAGGATAATCCAGATAACTGCAAGACTTCAAGATATCATGGATTCCATTTGATCTTACTTAAACACCCATGATCTTAACCATGTAACAATTGAAACAGAAGAGGATTATGCAAGCAGTTATTCTTAGTTATCCTACAAAATGCCCTACTTTCCCTCGATTGTAACTATTTAATTCTCACCTAATTACACAAGAATCTTCTATTATTCTTTGAAAATTTTGTTATTCATTACAACTCTTCATAGATTCTCGTCATTTGAGCTAGGAGAATTTATTAGAAGCTTTCTCTCTTTTTCTTTATCAATTATTTCACTTAAATTATCAGTGTTGCTATTCATATTACTTTGTTCTCATTATATTCATAATATCAAAGAATTAACATGGTTTGAATGAATTATATTGCTTGTAACCTCATTTTAAAAAAATTGACTGATTGACCTAATAAATGAATTTTAGACTAAACACTCACAACTTTTAATTTAAGATGACTTATAATATACTATTCTAACTTTTAACATTGATATATTTTATCTTTCAATTAGCTACTTATTCTCTTATCATAAAAACAGCAGTTCTGCTGCTTCACCTGCCATGTCATACTACAAATTTTGTCAATTTATGCATAAGCTGCTTACTAGCTTGGTGGTTAAGGCTTCAACTTTTGAGGGGAAGGTTATGAGTTCAACCATGTATGAAGTCTTAATTTTTGTCTTTTTTTAATAAATGAAAGTAATTACACAACATTATTTCCTTTCAAACTAATTATAATAATTGCTCCAACGGCCTAAAATTATCACCCGAGTAACCCCTCCCCCCTCCCTTAAATTATGTCCCTAAAGTACGGCGCTCCTTTCCATTTCAGTTACAGTTTTTCAAAATAAAAATTATCTCTTAGCTTCCCTTCCTTCTTTTTATTAGTTTCTCTTTCCTTTATTGTTCTTTTTATTTGTAGTATATGTTGTAGTGGATTACGTGTTGTGTGTTTTTTTCCATTTTTTTGTCCTCTCCTTTTTTATTATTTTGTTTTTTTTCATTTTCTTTTAAAGAATAAAAATAAAATATTAGCTTATTATTTTTAAATTAATAAAATATAGAAAAAAATTAAATAATTAACTATAATAATAAATAATTAATAAATACTTTTTGTCTTCTTTTCTTTTTATTTCTTTTTTATTTTTGGTTACGTTTTCTTTTTATTATTTCTATCTATTTATTTTTTCTTTTTAAATTAAGAGATAAAAAATTCAAAGATAAAAGATATATTGTGATGATATCATGGAGGATTGAGGAGTGTCTTGTTAAAGGATTGAAGCAGTATTTTGTAATGCTATGTTAATATATAGACATACGGTAATGGTATCATGGAGGATTAATGAGTGTTTTATTAAAGGATTGAAGCAGTCCTCCATGATAGTATGTCAGTATATAGATATATGGTGATGGTATCATGGTCGATTAAGGAGTGTCTCATTGAAGGACCGAAACAGTCTTCATGATACCACGTCAGTATATAGATATATTGTGATGGTATCATGAAAGACTGAGGAGTTTCTCATTTGAAGGATGATAACATGTTAGTATACGAATATACTGTGGTAGTATACTAAGTAGTATCTCATTAAAGGACTGAAGTAACCCTCCATGATATCATGTCAGTATATAGATATACTGTGATAACATCATGAAGGAATGAAGAGTGTCTCATTGAAGAAGGATGATATCATGCTAGTATATAAATATATTGTGATGGTATCATGGAGAACTGATGAGTGTCTCATTAAAGGACTGAAACAGTCCTCCGTGATACTATGTCAGTGTATAAGTATAATGTGATGGTATACTAAGGAGTGTTTCATTAAAGGACTGAAGCAGTCCTCCATGATACTATGTTAGTATATAGATAAACTATGATGGTAAATCGAGGAGTGCCTCATTGAATGAGTGAAGCACTCCTCCATGATACTATGTCAGTATATAAATATATTGTGATAGTATACTGAGGAGTGTCATATTAAAGGACTAAATTAGTCTTCCATGATACTATGTCAGTATATAGATATACTATGATGGTATTATGGAGATCTCACTGAAGGAATAAATCATACATCAATGATACCATGATAGTATATAAATATACTGTGATGGTATCAGGAGGACGGAGGAGTGTCTCATTTGAAAAACTGAAGTAGTCTTGCATGATACCATGTCAGTATATAAATATTATATCATGGAGGATTGAGGAGTGTCTCATTGAAGAATGATATCATGCTAGTATATAAATATATTGTGATGGTATGTTGAGGAATGTCTCACTAAAGGATTTAAGCAGTTCTCCATGATATTATGCCAGTTTATAGATATACTTTAATGGTATAGTGAGGAGTGTCACACTGAAGGACTGAAGCAGTCCTCCATGATACTATGTCAGTATATAGACATATTGTGATGGTATATTGAGGAGTGTCACATTGACAGACTAAAGCAGTCCTCCATGATACTATGATAGTATATAAATATATTTTGATGGTATCGTAGAGGACTAGAGAGTATTAGACTGAAGGACTAAAGTATACCTCAATGAAAAGAGAAAACAAAAAATGAATGAAATTAGATTTTAGAGAAAAAATAAAATAAAAATAGAAAAAGGAGTCAAACTTGAGCATGAAATTAGATTATGATGAAAAAACAAAGAATAATATGATGAGAAAAAAAATGAATGAAAATGGGGGGGGGGGGGGGGGGGGGGGAGGGGGATAAAGAAGTAAGAAATAAACGAGAAAAAAGAAAAGGAGAAAGAAAGAAAAAAAAGAAAGAAAAGAAGTAGATAAAATGCAAAAAAAGAACGAAATAATTAATATTTTTCTCTTAATTATTTTTTATTTATTTCTTCAAAAAAAAAGAGTTTAGTCTTATATAATATCGTCTTGGTATCATATACTGACAAGATATCATAAAGGGGGATATTTTTTATAATTAATTAGTGGTATTTTTTTATAAGAAGGTATTTAACTATAAATAATTTGCTCATGTGGGATAACTATGTACTTTTTCCAAATTCTAAAGGCTCTAAGGCTCAATTCTATACATATACATATTATATACAATAATTATGCAATTTCTATACTTATCCTATACAACCTAGAGCTACAATAATTATTCAGATACATATCCTATATAATAATTATATAGTTTCTATACACACTCTATACAATTTTTAATTGTAATTATTATTTAAATATGTATTTTATACAGTAACTATATAATTTTTATACACATTTTATATAATTTTAATATATATCTTATACAAATACATACTTTATATAATAATTACTCAATTTCTATATAATTGTATTTAATTAAAAAAAATTAACAAAAAAGCAGATTTTTGGAGCCAAAAAAATTGTAGCAAAACACACAAAAAAACTATTTAAAAAATAAGTGAAAATGGCCTAAATTTAAAAAATAGCTAATGAGTGGAATTACTATGCCCGAATAGTCATTCCATGGCATTATTTTGAAATTGACCATTTGGGTGGAACTTCTTTGGCCTAATGGACATGGAATGTCCTTTTCCCTTCTAATAATTATCCCAGTGACCTAAAATTATCACCCGAATACCCCCTCCTCCGCCCCCCTCCCCCGGCTCTAATTATGTCTCAAAAGTATGGTGCTCCTTTTCATTTCAATTACAACCTTTTAATTTTTCATTTTTATCTCTTAGCTTTCCTTCCTCTTTTTTATTAGTTTCTCTTTCCTTTATTGTTCTTTTCATTTGTAATATATGTTGTAGTGGATTGTGTATTGTGTTTTTTTTCTGTTTTTTTCCTCTCCTTTTTTATTATTTTATCTTTTTCTTTTTCTTTTGAAGAATAAAAATAAAATATTACTAGTTAATTATTTTTAAATTAATAAACATAGAAAAAATCAAATAATTAATAAATACTTTTTGTCTTCTTTTTTGTTTGGTTACATTTTCTTTTTATTATTTTTGTCTGTTTATTGTGATGATTTCATGGAGGATTGAGGAATGTTTCATCAAAGAATTGAAGCAGTACTCCATAATACTATGTTCATATATAAACATACGGTGATGGTATTATGAAAAACTGAGGAGTGTCTTATAAAAGGATTGAAGCAGTCCTCCATGATAATATGCCAGTATATAGATATATGTTGATGGTATCATGGAAGATTAAGGGTGTCTCATTGAAGGATCGAAATAGTCTTTCATAATACCACGTCAGTATATAAATATATTGTGATGGCATCATGAAAAATTGAAGAGTGTCTCATTTGAAGGATGGTATCATGCTAGTATATGAATATACTGTAGTGGTATACTAAGTAGTATCTCATTGAAGGACTGAAGTAGTGTTCCATGATACCATGTCAATATATAAATATACTGTGATAACATCATAGAGTATTTAAGAGTGTCTCATTGAAGAAGGATGATATCAAGTCAGTATATAGATATAATGTGATGGTATCATGGAGGACTGAAGAGTGTCTCATTAAAGAACTGAAATAGTCCTCTATGATACTATGTCAGTAAATAAGTATAATGTGATGGTATACTAAGGAGTGTCTCATTGAAAAACTGAAGCAATCCTCTATGATACTATGTCAGTATATAGATATACTATGATGGTATATACCGAGGAGTGCCTCATTGAAATAGTGAAGCAGTCCTCCAGGATATTATGCCAGTATATAAATATATTGTGATGGTATACTGAGGAGTGTCACATTAAAGGACTGAATTAGTCTTTCATGATATTATGTCAGTATATAAATACATTATGATGGTATTATGGAGGTCTCACTGAAAAACTTTAGCATACATCAATGATACCATGACAATATATAAATATACTGTGATGGTATCATAGAGGACTGAGGAGTGTCTCATTTGAAGGACTGAAGTAGTCCTACATGATACCTTGTCAGTATATAGATACTATATCATGAAGGATTGATAAGTGTCTCATTGAAGGATGATACTATGCCAGTATATAAATATATTGTGATTGTATATTAAGGAATGACTCATTGAACGACTCAAGCAGTCCTCCATGATATTATGCCAATTTATAGATATACTTTAATGATATACTGAAGAGTGTCACACTTAATGACTGAAGCAGTCCTCCATGATACTATGACAATATATAAATATATTATAATGGTATACTGAGGAATGTCACATTGACAAACTGAAGCAGTCCTCCATGATACTATGACAATATATAAATATATTGTGATGGTATCATAGAGGACTGCATAGTATTAGACTGAAGGACTAAAGCATACCTCAATGAAAAAGAGAAAAGAAAATGAATGAAATTAGATTCTAGAGAAAAAATAAAAGAAAAAAATTAAATAAAATTAGAAAAAACAAGAAATAGATCAAACGAAAAAAGAGGAAGGAGACAAAATTGAGTATGAAATTAGATTATGGTAAAAAAATAAAGAATAATATGATGAGAAAAAAATAAATGAAAAAGAAGGGAGAAAATAAAGAAAAAAGAAATAAACGAGAAAAAAAAGAGAAATAAAGAAAAAAAGAAAGAAAAGAAGTAGATAAAATAAAAAAAAGAAGAACGAAATAATTAATATTTTCCTCCAAATTATTTCTTGTTTATTTCTTCAAAAAAGGAGTTTAGTCTTATATGTATTTGTATCATATACTAATAAGGTAACATAAAGGGGGAATATTTTTTATAATTAGTTAGAATATTTTTTGTAATAAGATATTTAACTATAAATAATTTGCTCCTATGAGACAACTACGTACTTTTCTCAAATTCTAAAGGCTCTAAGGCCCAATTCATTGCAAGGCCCAGCTGCTGCATTTGCTCTTGTTACTTCTAACCGCTGCATTTGTTACTTTTTGGCCTTCTCCTCACCTTTATGGGTCCCACTAATAGCAATTTCAAATATTTTCTATTTACTTTGTTATTTGATTTTAATTTGACACAAAATTTAAATATGACATAACATTTATATGAAGTTGAATTATTTATAGATTTGTAGAAGGTAATTTTTAAAATAGATTTAAAAACTCAAACAAATTGAAATAAATGCATATAATATAACATAATAGCACGAACTTCAATACACTTAAGAGTTGTTTGATAGAGTGTATTAGAAAGTTCAATGCATGCATTAGCTTTGTGTATTACTAGTACCTTGTTTGATTATTTTTTTAACCTGTGTATTGCATTAGTTATACACTCTATTGTGTATTGAACTATGTATTACTAATACCATGGATTTCCATGTATTAGTAATGCAATGGGTTCTAATGCATGCATTAACATAGTTAAAGACATAATTATCACTCAAAACCCTTTTCACATCATTTCTATCATATTTGTGGAGGATATTTTTGTAAACAATTTCTTTTAGAAATTATGCAATGCATGTTATTTTTAATACACCAAATCAAATATTGCATAAGATAAATCTCAGAATAACTAATATAAACATAACTAATATCAATATTACTAATACAAACATTACTAATATATCATATTTTATATTATTTTTATACACTTTATCAAACGGCCTCCTAGTATTATATAACTTACAACATGTCAGAAGAAACTAATACTGCATTACTTATCCTCCTCTGAGTTATAACACGTTAAGGAGAAGAAATTAATACTACTATTACTTATATCCTCCACTTTATATAATAATAATAATAATAATAATAATAATAATAATAATAATAATAATAATAATAATTTAGTGTAGTATTAGGATACTATTTGCACTTCCTTTAATTACCTTACTTTACTTATAAAAGGCAATAAACAGGCATTAAATCTGAGATATCTATTTATGTTGTCTGCTTGAATATTTTCTTTTATAATTATTTTATTTTAATTTATTTTTTACTTTCTTTTAATCTGTCATACATTTGACAATTACGTAAAAACTTATATAAATCACAATAATTAATATTTTAAAATATTTAAAATACATAAAAATCTGATTGACTCTCAAAATTTTATTAGTGTTACATAAATTGAGACAAAAAAAAGTATTATAAATCACAATAAATAACAACTTAAAATATTTAAAAGATATATAGAAAATTTAGTTGACTCTCAAAATTGTATTAATGTCACATAAATTGGGATAGAGAGAGTAATATATATTATTTGAAAATTACGTAAAATATATTATAAATCACAATGATTTACAACTTAAAATATATAAAAATCATATAAAATTTTAATTGACTATTTAAATTCTATCTGTATCGCATAAATTAAGATAAAAAAATAATATATTATGGGCTCCTTCATATCGAGTCATATGTGTAAGTTTTGGATTCCTTTGAGGGTTTTGCCAAACCATTAATTTTTGTAACCTATATTTCTTAACACGTTTTAACCATAAACATTGCAATCACCTTGGTGTATTTTCTTTGACCACATTTTGTTATAAAAGAAAGAAAGAAAAAAAAAATGGCGGCAATATTGACAAAAAACAGAACCAACGCTACAAGTTAGGCTAGGGACAAAAGCCGGCTAGAAAAAGACATTATTCTAATATTGGTTACATAATATGATATTTGTCATATCCCCTCTTCAAACCTTGACTTCCTTCCTCTCATCCATTAATCTTTTCTCATATTCTATTTCTAAATTAATTGTCAGAACATAATATATGTCACTCTCATCCTTTATGCATATGTCTCACGCTCTATCTATATTCCCTCTTCCAAGATACATATTATAATCTCACAGTACTTGACTTTTCACTATCTTATTTTAAACATGTTTCTCAACTTTATCTTTATACTTAGATATCGAAGCCCGTGCTCAGCACAACCCAATACATATTACATTTTTTGTGTTAATTTATGTGATACAAATAGAATTTAGATAATCAATTAAATTTTTTATATGATTTTTTAGATATTTCAAGTTGTTAACTATTGTCATTTATAATATTTTTTACATAATTTTTAAATAATATATGTTACTCCCTCTGTGTCAATTTATATGGCATCGATATAATTTTGAGAGTCAACTAAATTTTCTATACATCTTTTAAATATCTTAAGTTCTTAATTGTTTGCGATTTATAATACTTTTTTTCTGTCCCAATTTATGTGGCATTAATAAAATTTTGAGAGTCGTTCGATTTTTATGTTTTTGAAATATTTTAAGTTGTTATTATTGTGATTTATTGTACCTTTTACGCAATTTTCAAATATATAACAGATTAAAAAGAAAACTAAAATAAACAAATTAAAACGAAAAAAGTACAAAAGGAAATATCCAAGCATGCAAAATTTTTTATGTCTTTTAAATATTTTAAGTTGTTAATTATCGTGATTTATACTAATTTTTACGTAATTTTTAAATATATAACAAATTTTTTTAAAATAATATAAATAAATTAAAAGGCAAAAATTATAAAAGGAGATATCTAAGCAGGCACGTCGATCAGCTGCCTGCTTATCCTCCCTTATAAGTAAGACAATTTTAAGTTGTTAATTATTGTGATTTATAGTACTTTTTTCTTCTGGCTCAATTTATGTTGCATTGATAAAATTTTGAGAGTCAACTAAATTTTTTATGTCTTTTAAATATTTTAAATTGTTATATTGTAATTTGTGATAAAACAAATTAAAATGGAGAAAATATAAAGAAAATATGCAAGCAGGCATGTCGACCTCATGCCTGCTTGTTGCCATTTAAAAAAATATTTTAAATTGTTAATTATTGTGATTTATAGTACTTTTTTATTCTGTCACAATTTATGTGGCACTGATAAAATTTTGAGAGTCGACTAAATTTTTTATGTCTCTTAAATATTATAAGTTGTTATATTGTGATTTGTAGTACTTTTTACGTAATATTCAAATATATAATAGATTTTTTTAAAAAAAGTAAGATAAATAAATTAAAACGGATAAAATATAAAAGAAAATATGCAAACAGACATGTCGACCTCGTGCCTGCTTGTTGCCCTTTATAATTTAGATAGTCAATCAAATTTTTTACATAGTTTTTACGTATTTTAAGTTGTTAACTATTGAAATTTATAATACATTTTATGTAATTTTTAAATAATATATATTACTCACTTTGTACCAATTTATGTGTCATTGATATAATTTCGAAAGTCAACTAAATTTTTTTATACATCTTTTAAATATTTTAAGTTTGTTAATTATTTTAATTTATAGTACTTTTTTATCCATCCCAATTAGTATGGCAGTGATAAAATTTCGAAAGTCAATCAATTTTTTATGTCTTTTAAATATTTTAAGTTATTAATTATTGTGAATTATACTATTTTTACGTAATTTTTAAATATATAACAGATTAAAAACAAAAATAAGATAAAAAAATTTAAACGAAGAAAATATAATAGAAAATATCCAAGCAGACAGCATAAGCAGGCAGCACAAGCAGACATGTCGACCTGCTGCCTGCTTATTGCCTTTTATAAGCAAGTAGAACTAGACTAGTTATGGATAGTCCATGCACGGGCTTAATAACATTAATTTTATATCTATAATTTATTTAAATTATAATTATAATTTACACATAATTACAAAATGTAATGATATTTCATCAAATAGCAAAATAACAAAAAAAAAGTAATTAATTATACTCTAATTTTTCATTTAAGGCCCTAATCTATTTTAAATGTTTTTCATTTTATTTGAATTTATGAAATTAAAATTGTGTTTGGTTATACTTTTTACAAAACATTATCAGAAATAATATTCATATTTAAATGTACTACAATTTTAAAAATAAGGTGAAAAAATAAATTTATAAATTATTACTACTAAAATATGCGGTGGGCCCAAAATAATATGACGTTTTACTATTACTATGTTCAAACTCCCCATAAATATAAATTAAACCAAGGGCTGTAGCCTTGCCAAGCATACAAATCCTGTGAAATGTGAAAAATACCCTTGAATCACCGAAATTATGCCTTTGAGCTTACATGTTGACGCCCTGGTGCTTCTCATTCACATTTATTAGTAAGTAATTAGATATAAAGATCCCGTGTTAGCACGGGACCAATATATTATTTTTTTGTCTCAATTTGTGTGACATAAATAGAATTTAGATAATCAATCAAAAAAATTTATATGGTTCTTACATATTTTAAGTTGTATAATACTTTAGTTTTCAAATAATATATGTTACTCTCTTTGTCCCAAATTATGTGGCATTGATACAATTTCGAGAGTCAACTAATAAATATTTGAAGTTGTGTTATGAAATATTAAACTAAGACAGAAAAAGAATATAGTAGAGAGGGAGAGAAGTTCTTATTTCTCTTGAGAGATGTAATTGGAGAATTTTGGGATGAATTATAATGAAGGAAAACCTCTTTATTTATAGAGAAAAACTAACTTGGTCCTACTCTAACTTTTCTCCAAAGGAACATAATTAATAGGCATTCACTAATATACATATATTTATAGCACTCCCCCTTGAATATCTATTAGGTAGATAATGTGCCTCGTTAAAACCTTACTAGATAAAATCCAGTAAACAAATTTTTAGTGAAGGAAAAAAAGTACACATATCTCATAATACGTATTTTGGCTGCCTCATTAAAAACCTTACAAGGAAAACCCAGTGGGACAAAACCTTGTGAGGGAAAAAGAGTACAACACGTATTAACTCTCCCTGATGAAATCTTCACATCCCAATCTTGTGCACCATCTTCTCGAAAGCTGAAGTTGGTTGAGACTTGGTGCATAAATTAGCCATATATTATCACCCGAATAAATTTGTTGCACGTTGATATCATCATTCTTTTGGAGCTCATGAGTGTAGAAAAGCTTTGGTGAAATGTGCTTCATTCTATCTCCTTTTATGAATCCTCTCTTTAATTGATCTATGCATGATGCATTATCTTCATATAAGATCGTGGGTACTTTGTCACATTTCAAGCCACATTTCTATGAAATAAGATGTATCATTGACCTCAGTCATACACAATCTCAGCTTGCGTCATGAACAACTATTATCTCAGCATGATTTGATGAAGTAGCTACAATGGACTGCTTTGTAGATCGTCAAGATATGATAATACTCCAACATATGAATATATATAATGTATTTAAGATCAAACTTTATGTATATCCTATAAATGCCCTACATTTTATAACCAACAAAACCTTGACAATATTTATTAGGATAAACACATTCATATAAGAACTTGCAATTGATCTTATTCCAATATCTCCATATATATATAGAAGTGAAATTATATCATGTTCATAGTTATAGCAAGATATATAAATGCAACAATTGTATAGGATATGGTACTTCAGGACCAATTCAATTGTACTTGTTTCTCATTTTAACTTCTTTAAGCAGATAAATCTATTGCTTTTGAAAACTCTCCAAGAGCTTCAATTCAAATCATCAACTTGCATAACAATATGAAATATTCTAATTTTCATAAAGATACAAGGGTAAATAAATTTATTTTTATACCCAAGTATATAAATATTCATTAAGGTGACTTTAGTACATCAACCCTGATTGATTTAATCCATATGAAGATTATACATAATTTTTTAAAAACTTATATATGCTTCAGGCATTTTGAATTCTATAAGGATTTTCATCTCAATTTTGTCAAGTGACACAATGACATCTTCTAGTGTCTAGACTGCAAGTCAAATAAGCTTTATGCTTACCTAAGCAAGATGCATCATTCCATGTCACTTGATAAATATTTCTGCGTCAGCATGCTTTAATAGACATAAAATTTAGATCCTCATAATTTTTTACAATATTGCGCTATATTGTCTCAAAGACATCATCGCGAGATATTCATATCGGTTCACAATGCGACATAACTTATTGAGATCTCATCACTTTATTATTTTCAGGTACCTGAACCTCTCATAAGGTTTTATGAAGTGTTATGTTGGCTCTCTAAAAGCACACTGACTCGTTATTATAATCATTTGCTCCTCTCTCTTTTTCAAGGATTATTGTGTTTGAAACCGATTGGTCTACCATGCTTTATGCATGCAATAGACATTGTCCTTCAGGGACATCCAATAGGAGCATTTGCAGCTAAATATAAAATTAACTTTGGGTCAACAAATGCTTCTAGCATTTGACTTGAATTATCTTTTGAATAAGGATCATACTGATGACAATTCATAACATATTTCATAAATGCTTATTCTCTCCCCCTTATGTTAGAAAAGCTAACATACATCCTCTTTCTTATTTGAGGAATCCATCTTTGTACACCATGGTATATTCATTAATAATATACCGCACATTAAAAATAATTAGATAAAAAATATTTGATTCCTGATCTTGAACCAATTGCGGAAGGAAATTAATCATCATTTATTTGTCTGAATGCATACAAGTACTGCCGTATGTAATATATCATTTTTCAGACCATCACATGAAGCTTTGTTCTTATAAGCAATGGTTCAGTTATTTTATCGGAGATATTTAAGGCCAAATCAGCTTGAATATAAATCAGCATTATCAAGATTAATTGTCTTGATTACATAATCTGAAAGTTGTGCTCTTAACTCAATTATTTTGAGCAAGCAATTTTGTGAATGTCAAACTGCAGATTGACAATAAGCGTACATGTGACAATCTTGTTTCTCATTGATGCATCTATTTAAGATATCACATGACAAATGAACGAGCCCATATTCACCTTTTATATTTTTTAAAATTTAGGGAATTCAATCTCAATATTAGCTGATTTAATCAACTTATCATGAGAACAAACAACATGAAACACTTCTTGAAGAATATGCATTCTAATACCCAATATGCACATCTTCGGGATAGCAAAATCATTCATGCCAACAAATAAAGTAATTTTTTCTAGTAAACTCTAAGTTTACCATGACATATGCCTTTTACTTTAGTATACTTCTGGTTTACTATGACATAAATTTAATATCAATAAATTTTTAGTTTATTGTGGCATGTGATCTCATCATGCTCGGATAACCTTTCACATACGTATTTTTCACAGTAGTAGCTTTGGAGATATTCAATCTTCCAATTATTCTACCTCTTCCGGAGGTGAGTTGTGATTTAGTCACAATCAAGTGCACGTTTGTAATTATATGCCTTATAAATATTATCACATTCATCCCAAGAATGGATCTATATTTATAACAATCGAAATTCTCATCCTCTGAAAATGAAATATAACCGTGCATTAAGCTTATCAAATTATAATAGCTTATAACCTCATTTAAGATATTGCTACTTTAGGAGCAAATCGAGGTGTACATATGATTATAGAGAATTTCTCTCTAACATATATTTTAAAATTTACTATGCTTCAAAGTAATTATTACTTTAGGGGTCTATAAAACCTCGTGAAACTTAACCATATCTAACAATTACAAACATCAATAAATTTCTTCATAATTGGACTTACAAAATATTGTCACTGCGCCTCTAATAGAGTCTGCCCAGAAATTCATTATAAAAAAAATATCACTGCTTTATTTTAGGCTACCAACTATATCCCTTTTATTCATCGTTCTTTCCCTGCCACTCAAAAACACCCTCAAAATAACACAAAAATAATTAATATATTAATATTATATGTATAAACTTTGGCAGTTAAAAAGGGAATACTCCAAAAACATATACTAGAATTGTTAAAGGAAGTCATCACCTGCAGGAGTTTTGCCATGTAATATAGCTCTTATTAAAGTTACTGTTATGATCCAGATCGTCGTGAGTGGCATCCATCCAACCCCCGGATGAGCGAACCAATGATAATCAACACTTAGTATAATTTAGTAGCTTAAAACCAGTTGCATAAAATAGACTAGCATTCAATATCTCAAAATACTACCACAAAACATAACCTGCGAAAATCTACCCCTAGAATTTGAAAGTCACCGTACCAAAATATTCTACCAAAACTGCCTAGAATACGGGGATGCAACCCCAAAATAGGCAAAGTCTAAGCCCGAAACAAGTGGGCTACAACTAACAGGAAGAAACCAAGGTAGTTCGGTCGAAGTAGCTCACCCTTGATGTCTGAAAATGCTGGGACTACAGGTGAGGTCGTGTGTTAGCCGCCGGAAGATTGTTTGTACTCACAAAATGAAAAGCAAGTGCAGAATCAGTACACAATAACCGTGTACTAGTAGGATCATCGGCTAGCTCCAATAAACATAATATGAACAGTAAATCATAACATAGTAAGATACAGGAAATATGTAGTAAGTCAACAATAACAAGATTATAAGTCCCTCCCTCAGCTTATTAACATATGAATCAAATAGCAACCATTGACCACACCCAAAGATAACAACATATATACCCTTTTCACATAGTCCAGACCCACCAAGGGTCTCCCTAACATTACCTAAGTATTAGACATGCAATCCCGGTCTACACTAAGACCAACCTCACATTTAAATAAAATCACCTGGCCTCTCATGGACCATATGCAAAATTTATAATTCGATAATACAACTCGGTCCACTCATGGAACTATCAAAAGAATACAACAATGTTATTAAAACTAACCCATACTAGGCATGGTACCCGAGCTAACCATTATGAATTCTCGTATCATGCGTGGTACCCGAGCCAACCATTAGTATACCCGTATCAGGCGTGGTACCCGAGCCAACCGTTAGTAATTTTTATATCAAGCATGGTACTCGAGCCAATCGAATATCATACCAAGTCCAATCAATCACAACCAATGAACAATCATACTTGTAAAACCTACAAGCAAATAAAACAAGTTTATTTCACAAGATCGATTACCAGACAACTAGACATTCACAATTAGTTCCCTAAACATGCAACTCATATACTACTACGAAATAGTACGTGAACACATAATGCATATTAAAAATCAACAACTACCATTTACCTCGAATTACTCAAAGCTCTATTGAACCGAAGCTTTCCCCTTCTCAGGATCCCTTGCTTATTCTTGGTCTAGAAATAATTATACAAGAACTAGAGTCAATTCACTGACCTAAACACCCGAATTATGCAAAAATCCCAATCCCCAGGCCAAACTATGATCATCCCACCTATTTCTGGACTTTTCCACCATAAATTCACCTAAGTTAATCATTCTACAGATACCTTTAGGAAATTATGGCTAAGTGATCAGAACCCATCGATAATAAATAAGATCCAAGAACTCTAGCACCCTAGAATCCCCTCTTTACCCAGATTCTACCATTCCTAGGTCATTCAAAATCTTTCCCCAAGTCTCTAACTAGCAATTCTACTTGGTAGGAAAGGTAACATAAAGTTAAGGGAGTAGAATCCTTATCTTTAGGACAAAAAATGATGAAAAATGGAGGAACATTTCCTAGAATCGCCTTGCCCTTCTCCTAAAACATCCTTGACGAAAACTGAATATTGTAGAGAAGTTTCTGCATTAAATCTTGACATGCTTCGCTATAGTGGTCCACGCTCCACTATAGCAGTACCGCCGTAGCGAAACCATTTGCTATAGCGGTGCTGACCGACGTTGACTTCCGTTGTAGCGGTATTTTTTCCGCTATAGCGGAGGTTACTACAGCGGTGTGTCAATCTATAAGGTGGTTGACTCGGGACAGAAAATCGTAAAGTCCCCCAAAAATATCTATTTTATAACACACTTAATTTTTTGACATTTCGGAATAACCTCTTCACGTCAACCTTCATACCGAGAGTTCTACTTACTCAAATTCAATTTTGAAAAGTCCCCCCGACTCCCTTATGTCTTAGCTACACAGAAACCTAGTTCAAAATAATACACGTTACCCAATTCTCACTCGGATTGCCCTAGACTATACCTCACTCTAAAACCAGTCGAGACTAGCCTAGTCCAGAATTTTCAACTCCCAAACCCAGAAGTTTTCAAACTCAAAATTGTTTACCCATAACAACAAACCCAATCATTATAACAGATACCAATTTATCTATCATTCATCTTCGAATAATCAAACCCAAAAATAAGGAAAAATGAAGGAAAAAGTAGTACCTGGATCCTCAAACAAGTGGGGGTACTTGTCTCGCATGTCCTTCTCGATTTTCGAAGTGGATTCCTCAACCGGATGATGCTTCCACTGAACTTTTACCATACTGATTACCTTTGTCCTCAATTTTTAGACATCCTAATCAAGAATCACAACCGGTTCTTCTTCATAGCGAAGGTCCTTATCTAGTAATACTTTATACCACTTGATAGTGTAATCTCCATCCCCATGGTACCGCTTCAGCATGGATATATAGAATATTGGATGAAAACCCGACAAACTAGGCGGTAGTGCTAACCTGTAAGCCACTGGCCCTATAATTTGAAGAACTTTAAATGGATCAATAAACCGGGGGCTGAGCTTGCCCCTCTTACCGAAATGCATAACCCCTTTCATTGGTGACACTTTCAATAATACTTGTTCACCAACTTGAAAGTCCATGTCCCTTATCTTGCGATCTGTATATTCCTTCTGCCCGCTGTGGGCTGCTAGCAACTTGGTCTGAATGCTCCTCACCTTTTCCTGCACTTTCCTTACCAAGTCTACACCTAGAGGCTTCACATCGCCTGCATCAAACCACCCTATGGGTGATCTATATTCCCTACCATACAGTGCCTCGAATGGTGCCATATCGATACTGGAGTGGTAGCTGTTGTTGTATGAGAACTCACACAATATCAGGAACTGGTCCCAGTGACCTCCAAAGTCAATCACACATGCTCTCAACATGTACTCCAACATTTGGATTGTTCTTTCCTACTGACCGTCAGTCTGAGGATAAAAGGTTGTATTGAAAGTGAGTTGAGTAGCCAACTCTTCATGTAACTTACCCTAAAACTTAGAAGTAAAGGGCGTACACTTGTCTAAAATAATGGACAATGGTACCCCATGCAGTCTCACGATCTCTTTTACATATATCTTAGCCAACTGCTACGAGTTTTAGTCCACCCTGACCGGAATAAAATGAGCTGACTTGGTTAGCCTGTCCATAATGACCCAAATAGAGTCATACTTCTCCAAAGTCTTTAGAAGACCCACCACGAAATCTATGGCTATCCTTTCCCACTTTCGCTCGGGAATAGGCATTCTCTGAAGTAGTCCTGCAGGCCTTTGGTTCTCATATTTGATCTGCTGACAGTTCTGACATTTGGACACAAAATCTTCTATGTCCCTTTTCATCCCAGGACACCAATAAAGTTGCCTCAAATTCCTGTACATCTTGGTTATGCCCGGATGAATTGAATATCGCAAACCATGAGCCTCTTCCAACACCTTCTTGATTATATCATCAACCCGAGGGACAAAAATCCTTCCTCTGAAATTCAATACTCCTCCAGAGTCCAACGTGGCATCTCCGGACTCTCCGGATATTACCTTGCTTTGAAGCTTGCTCAACTACAAATCCTGAAACTGCTTGGCCTTTATCTCCTCTATGAATGTGGATTTGACATCAATACTGGCCAACACTTCACCCTGCTCTGAGATACCCAGGTGCATGAATTTAGATTCCAACACCTGAATCTCCCTTTCCAGTGGTCATTTGGACACCCCCAAACAAGCCAAACTGCCCATGTTGATTGTCTTCGGCTCAATGTGTCTGCAACCATATTGGCTTTACCCGGATGGTATTGAATGGTCACATCATAATCCTTCAATAACTCCATCCACCTCCTCTTCCTCAGATTCAAGTCCTTCCGAGTAAAAATATGCTGCAGACTATGATGAACAATGAATACCTCACACTTGACACCATAGAGATAGTGTCCCCAAATCTTGAGTACAAACGCCACCGCTTCCAATTCCAAGTCGTGAGTTGGATAATTTCTCTCATGAACCGTCAACTGCCTAGATGCATAGGCAATCAAATTCCTGTCCTGCATTAACACAACACCCAAACCCGAATATGAAGCATCAAAATAAATAATAAAGTCCTTACCTTCAACTGGCAAAGACAAAATGGGAGCCATGGTCAGAAGTGTCTTGAGCTTTTGGAAGATCTCCTCACACTTGTCGGACCACACGAATGGTACTTCTTTCTGAGTCAACCTTGTAAAGTGAGTAGCGATGGACGCAAAATCCTTGACAAATCTACGGTAGTAACCTGCAAGTTCTACAAAACTCCTCACCTCAGTCACGGAGCTAGGCCAGACCTAATTATTGACTGCCTCAATCTTTTGGGGGGACCATCACCCCCTTTTCTGACACCACATGCCCTAAGAATGCGACTGAAGTCAACCAAAATTCACACTTGGAGAACTTCATGTAAAGTTTCTGGCGCCTCAATATTTCCAACACAATACGGAGATGTTCAGCATGTTCCTCCCTACTCTTGGAGTAGATCAAAATGTCATCAATAAAAACAATGACAAAAGAATCCAAATAAGACTTAAACACCCCATTCATCAAACTCATGAATGCTGTCGGCACATTTGTCAACCCAAATGACTTCACTAGAAACTCGTAGTGCCCATACCAAATTCAAAAAGCTGTCTTAGGAATGTCCTCGAGCCTAATCTTTAACTGATGATACCCTAATTTTAAGTCAATTTTCGAGAACACAGATGCACCCTGTAACTGGTCAAAAAGATCATCTATACGAGGTAAAGAGTACTTATTCCAGATGGTAACCTTGTTCAACTGCCTGTAGTCTATGCACATCCGCATACTACCGTCCTTCTTTTTCACAAACAAGACCGGAGCACCCCCAAGGCAAAGCACTAGGATGGATAAATCCCTTATCTAGGAGTTCCTGAAGCTGAGTCTTAAGTTCCTTTAACTCTGCTGGAGCCATACGGTATGGAGGAATGTAAATTGGGTGAGTTCCCAGCTACAAGTCAATAAAAAAATCAATATCCCTGTCCGGAGGAATACCAGGCAAATCCGCCAAAAATACCTCTTGAAATTCTAAAACAATCAGAACTGACTCAATTGATAAGGACTCCATACTATGATCCTGGAGATGAGCCAAAAATGCCAAAAACCCTCCCCCACTAGCTTCCTAGCCCGAATAAACGATATGATTTTAATCGACTTAGGCATGTACACACCTTCTCACTCTAGCCTATTCTTACCCGAAATCTCTAGAGCCACAGTCTTAGTGTTATAGTTTAATACAACATGATAAGGGGATAACCAGGCCATGCCCAAAATAACATCGAAGTCTACCATATCCAGAATAACCAAGTCTACCCAAGTCTGCAGCCCCACAAATACCACAGAACAAGCACGATACACTTGAGTCACAATCACGGACTCTCCAACTGGGGTAGAAATATGGATAGGGGAATTAAGGATATCACAAATCACGTCCAGACCCAAAGCAAATTTCACAGAAACATAAGAGTATGTAGAACCTGGGTCAAAAAGCACAGTAGCCATCCTATCACAAACTAGAATTGTACTTGTGATCACTGTGTTTGATGCCTCCGCCACAAACCTCCCTGGAAAAGTATAATACTGAGCTCGATCATCAATCTGAGCAACTTCCTTGGCTGGCTGCGCCATACCCCTACCCACGCCACCATCACCTCTGTCTCCCTAACCTCCTTGAAAGTTACCTCGCCCACCCTGTGAATGACCTCTAGCATGATCACCTCTATCTGCCGGAACCACAGCCTTAGACTGTTGGTAAGCCTGAGTACCCGTCTGTCCGTGAGGACACTCCCTTTTAAAGTGTCCCAGATCACCACAATGGAAACAACCGCGATCAAGTGAAGGCCTGCTGGTAGATGTGTAAGAAGCTCCCTGGCCTCTAGGAGCTGCAAACTGCTGACTAGCTCCTGGACGACCACCTGTAACAGCTGGCAGAGCTGACTGAATAGGACGGGAAAAGTACACATGCTGATTGTGTCCCCTAGAGTATGATCCATTGGAGTTTCCATCATTCCGGGGCTTCTTCGCTAATACTTTATCCTGCCCAACCTGCTTGACCCCTTCTAACTTCTTAACATAATCCGTTACCTCATTGAACCCCTTCCCTGCTGAAGTCATGTGCATAGATAACACTTGCAAATCAGTATTCAAGCCCTTCATAAATAATCAAATCCTCTCCTCCTCAGAACCCAACAACTGTGTTGAAAAATGAGACAAGGCATGAAACTTAGCCTCACAAGCAGAGACCGATATGTTACCGTACTCCAGAGCCAGGAACTCATCCTTTTTGCGATCTCTCAAAGTACGAGGAACATACTTCTCTAAGAAGAGAGCATGAAACTTCTCCCAAGTTAGTGGAGGCAAAATAGATACATTCCACATGGGACCTCCACCACTTCTTAGCATTACAATGCAGCTGAAAAGTGACAAACTCAACCCCATGCTGTTGCACAATGCCCAGCTTGTGCAGCCTCTCATAACAGTCTAATATGAACTCATAAGCATCTTCACCTAGAACATAGGAGGTTTCAGCTTAAGGAACTTAGTCAGCATCTCGTGCTCATTCCCTGTCATGATCGGACCTAGCATTGGTCTGAAGAAGTCATCTGTTTCCGACACCGCATCCATTCTAAGAGTTGTAGTAACCGCTGGCTGAGTACCCAGAACCTGATATACAGTCCTCGTGGGGTTGGCTCCAGTACCAATCAGCCCACTCAGGAAGGACCACACTTGTTTAAATGCTTCGGGCATGATAGGGGAAAGGCGTGCACCTTTAGCCAGTGATGCCTCTGCCTACGCTGCGCCCTCCTCAACAAGGACCATAACTTCCTCCTCAACCTGATCCTGGGGTGGGGGAGGGGTTGCCTAACGTACTTCTGTAGCTTCCAAGGCTCCACTCCTGACGGGTGCTGCTCTACCTCGGTCCCTGCCCATGCCCCTACCTCTACCTCTGACAGCTAGGTCCGCTACTGGGACTACTGCTCTTGCTCCGTTGTTCCTTTTGTTAACCATATGCGGACAGAAGAGTGAACAAAGTCAGATACCAATTAGAATCAAGTTATAGCACGAAGGAAGAAAAAAATATAGTTTTCTAAAGTCCTATAGCCTCTCGAAGAAAAGTACAGACGTCTCCGTACTTATTCGCAAGACTCGACTAGACCTATTTTGGTACGACAAGATCAACGAACCTAGGGCGCTGATACCATCTTTGTCACGACCCAGACTGTCATGAGTGGCACCCAACCAATCCCCAGATGAGCGAACCAATGATAACAAACACTTAGTATAATCTAGCAGCTTAAACCTAGTTGCATAAAATAGACTAGCATTCAATATCTCAAAATACTACCACAAAACATAACCTGCAGAAATCTACCCCTAGAATCTGATGGTCACCGTACCAAAATATTCTACCAAAACTGTCTAGAATATGGGGATGCAACCCCAAAATAGGCAAAGTCTAAGCCCGAAACAAGTGGGCTACAACTAACAAGAATAAACCAAGATAGCTCGGTCGAAGCATCTCACCCTTGATGTTTGAAAATGCTGGGACTATAGGTGAGGTCGCATGTCAGCCGCCGAAAGATTGCCTGTATTGACAAAAAGGAAAGCAAGTATAGAATCAATACACAATACCATGTACTGGTAGGATCATCGGCCAGCTCCAATAAACATAATATGAACAATAAACCATAACATAGTAAGGTACAAGAAACATGTAGTAAGTCAACAATAACCAGATTATAAGTCCCTCCCTTAGCTTATTAACACATGAACCAAATAGCAACCATTGACCACACCCAAAGATAACAACATATACACTTTTCACGTAGCCCGGACCCACCAAGTGTTCCTCTAACATCACCTAAGTATTAGACATGCAATCCCGATCTACACTAAGATCAACCTCACATTTAAATAAAATCACCCGGCCTCTCATGGACCATATGCAGAATTCACAATTCGAGAATACAACCTGGTCCACTCATGGAACCATCGAAAGAATATAATAATGCAATTAAAAATAACCTGTACTAGGCGTGGTACCCGAGCCAACTATTATGAATTCTCGTACCAGGCGTGGTACCCGAGCCAACCATTAGTATACCCATACCAGGCATGGTACTCGAGCCAACTGTTAGTAATTCACATACAAGGTGTGGTACCCGAGCCAACTAAATGTCATACCAAGTCCAATCAATCACAACCAATGAACAATCATACTTGTAAAACCAACAAGCAAACAAAACAAGTTCATTTCACAAGACCGATTGCCGAACAACTAGACATTCACAATTCGTTCCCTAAACATGCAACTCATACACTACTATGAAATAGTACGTGAACACATAATGCATATTAGAAATCAACAACCATCATCTACCTCGAATTACTGAAAGCTCTATTGAACCGGAGCTTTACTCTTCTCAGGATCCCTTGCTTGTTTTTGGTCTAGAAATAATTATACAAGAACTAGAGTCAATTCACTGGCCTAAACACCCGGATTATACAAAAATCCCAATCCCCAGGCCAAACTATGATCATCCCACCCATTCCCGGGCTTTCCCACCATAAATTCACCTAAGTTCATCATTTCACATATACTTTAGGGAATTATTACTAAGTGAACATAACCTATCAACAATAAACAATACCCAAGAACTCTAGCACCCTAGAATCCCCCTTTTTCCCGGATTCTACCATTCCTAGGTCATTCAAAATCTTCTCCCAAGTCTCTAACTAGCAATTCTACTATGTAGGAAAGGTAACATAAAGTTAAGGGAGTAGAATCCTTATCTTTGGGATGAAAAATGATGGAAAATGGAGGAAAATCGCCTAGAATCGCCTTGCACTTCTCCCAAAACGTCCTTGATAAAAACTGAATATTTCGGGGAAGTTTCTGCACTAAATACCAACACGCTCCACTATAGCGGTACACGCTCTGCTATAGAGGTACTATCATAGCTGAACCATCCGCTATAGAAGTGCTGACCAACTTTGGCTTCCGCTATAACAATATTTTCTCCACTATAGCGGAGTTCGCTACAGCGGTGTGCCAACCGCCCTGTTGACACGGGATAGAAAGTCGTAAAGTCCCCTAAAAATTCCCATTTTATAACACACTTAATTTCCTGACATTTTTGAACAATCCCTTCACGTCAACCTTCATACCGAGAGTTGTACTTACCCAAATTCAATTCCGAAAAGTCTCCTGGACTCCCTTACGTCTTATTTACACGAAAACCTAGTTTAAAACAAGACACGTTATCCAATCCTCACCCGGATTACCCTAGACTATACCTCACTCCAAAACTGGTTGAGACTGACCTAGTCCAGAATTTTCAACTCCCAAACCCTGAAGTTTTTAAGCTCAAAATCTGGCACAAAAAGTTTATCCGTAATGATGAACTCGATCGTTACAGTTACAAACCTCATGAAGAGGTGTGGCGTTTAACTCCAAGAAATTCCTTTGGATAGATTAGATAGCAAACAAGAAACATTCAGTAGTTTATGCTTACCAATTCCTTAATTCGTTAGAGTCCTTTAATTGGTTAGAGTCTCGTGCTGATAACGTGTTATAAAATATTAAACTAAGACAAAATAAGAATATAGTAGAGATGGAGAGAAGTTCTTATTTCTCTCGAGAGATATAATTGAGGGATTTTGGGATGAATTACAATGAAGAAAAAAAACCCTTTATTTATAGGGGAAAACTGGCTTGGTCCCAACGTTAGAGTTTTTAACTGTTCTCCAAAGAAAAATAATTAATAGACATTCACTAATATACATATATATTTATAGCAAGTTGTTAATTATGTGATGTATAATACTTTTTCTTTTGTCCTAATTTATGTGACATTGATAAAATTTCGAGAGCCAACCAAATTTTTATGTCTTTGAAATATTTTAAGTTATTAATTATTGTGATTTATAGTACTTTCTACATAATTTTCAAATAATATATGTTACCCTCTCTACTCCAATTTGAAGGGGAGCCTTGGAGTAACTGGTAAAGTTGTTGCCATGTGACCAGAAGGTTACGGGTTCAATCCTTGGAAACAGCCTCTTACAGGAATGCAAGGTAAGGCTATGTACAATAGACCTTTGTGGTCATGCCCTTCCTCGAACCCTGCGCATTGCGGGAGCTTTAGTGCACCGGACTGCTCTTTTTTTTCTCTACTCCAATTTATGTGTCATTAATAGCGTTTGGAGAGTCAACTAATTTTTTTATATGTTATTTAAATATTTTAAAATATTAATTATTGTGATTTATAGTATTTTTTATGTTATTTCAATAATATATGTTACTTTCTCTATCTCAATTTATATGACACTGATAGAATTCCATAGTCAACCAATTTTTTTTATATCTTTTAAATATTTTAAATTATTAATTATTGTGATTTATCTTCTTACGTAATTTTTAAATATATAATAAATTAAAAAAATAAGACAAATAAATTAAAATAAAAAATTAATGAAAAATGACCAAAATGCCTTGCTGAAGCAGGCACGTTGAGCTCATGCCTGCTTCAGCAGGTGAAACTCCAGGAGCGCCCGTGCCAGCACAGGCCCAATTTATGTTATTTCTATTTACTAATTTATGTGGCACAAATGAAATTTGAAGAGTCAATCAAATTTTTTATAAGTTTTAAAAATATTTTAAGTTGTTAATTATTGTGATTTATAGTTTTTTTACGTAATTTTTTAATAATATATATTACTCTCTCTACTCCAATTTATGTGTCGTTGATAGAATTTGGAGAGTTGACTAAATCTTTTATATGTCTTTTAAATATTTTAAATTATTAATTATTGTAATTTATAGTACTTTTTACATTATTTTCAAATAATATATGTTACTTCCTCTGTACAATTTATGTGACATTGATAAAATTTTCAGAGTCAACCAAATATTTTGTCTTTCAAATATTTTTAAATTGTTAATTGTTGTGATTTATCTTTTTACGAAACTTTTAGATATATAATAAATTAAAAAGATAAGATAAATAAATTAAAATAAAAAAATTAGCAAAAAATGATCAAAATGTCCCTAGCTGCTGAAGCAGGCATGTTGACCTCGTACCTGCTTCAATCATGTGAACTCACTCTTATTATATAAGAGTATATAAAGAGCCCGTACTATATTATGTTTTTTGTCTCCAATCAAATTTTTTATATGATTTTTGCATATTTTAAGTTGTTAACTATTGTGATTTATAATACTTCTTACGTGATTTTTAAATAATATATGTTACCCCCCTGTCCCAAGTTATGTGCCTTCATACAATTTCGAGAGTCAACTAATAAATATTTGAAGTTGTTAATTATTGTGATTTATAATATTTTTTCTTTTGTCCCAATTTATCTGACATTGATAAAATTTTGAGAGTAAATCAAATTTTTATGTCTTTTAAATATTTTAAGTTGTTAATTATTGTGATTTATAGTACTTTTATATAATCCTCAAATAATATATGTTACTCTCTCTACTCCAATTTATGTGCCATTGGTATAATTTGGAGAGTCAACTAATTTTTTTATATGTTTTTTTAAAATATTAATTATTGTGATTTATAGTACTTTTTACGTCATTCTCAAATAATATATTTTACTTTCTCTGTCTCAATTTATGTGGCAGTGATAGAATTTCCAGAGTCAACCAACTTTTTTTATATCTTTCAAATATTTTAAATTGTTAATTATTGTGATTTATCTTTTTGCATAATTTTCAAACATATAATGAATTAAAAAGACGAGACAAACAAATTAGAATAAAAAAATTAACAAAAAAAATAACCAAAATACCCTAACCTGCTGAAGCAGGAACCCTGGGTAGTAAAAAAAAGCGGTAAACTGAATAGAATTGGGAATTTTTAAATATTTTAAGTTGCTAATTATTATAATTTATACTACTTTTTTACGTAATTTTTTTTAAATATATAACATATTAAAAAGAAAAAGAAAATAAAAAAATTAAAATTAAAAAAAATATAAAAGGAAATATCTATGCAGACAACACAAGCAGACACATCGACCTCGTACCTGCTTCAGCTGGTGCAACTCCCTCTTATAGTATAGTAAAATTTGGAATAAAGTGCTCTTTTGTAAAAAGTATAACAAAATAGAAATCTATCTTCAATTACAATGCATAAATTCAAAATAAAACCCGCACATCCATCGCAACATCCTCATCTCCGCCACCTTCATCTTTTGAATATGGGAGTTCTTTACTAGCCAACACTCAACTCCATACAACAAAGCTGGTCGACATGTGAGGAGGAGAGGCACGGATGCTCCTGTGAGGAGGTGTGAGAGGTTGGCTATGGATGGTTACAGGAGAGGACGAGGTAGACCGAAAAAGTATTAGGGAGAGGTGATTCGACAGGACATGGCGCAGTTGCAGCTTACCGAGGACATGACCCTAGATAGGAAGGTGTGGAGGACGCGGATTAGGGTAGAAGAGTAGTAGGTAGAAGTGTGTCCCGACTAGTAATCGTAGTGTTACGCTTATAGTTTCTTGTTCTTGGATTCCTCGTGGTAGTATTTTGTGGCAGTGCTCTGTTTCTGTCTGTTGTTTGTTACTACATATTACTTCCTATCGCCTCTTGTAGTTTTATCTTGTATTTTTATCCTGTATCATTGTTACGTCCTTTTTAGCCTATTTTTAGACTATTTTGTCTTGAGCCGGGGGTCTATCAGAAACAGCCTCTCTACCTCACCTCTGAGGTAGTGGTATGGACTGCGTACACTCTACCCTCCCCAGACCCCACGCTGTGGGAATACACTGGGTATGTTGTTGTTGTTGTTGTAATCAAACGCCTACTTAAAAACTTTATGTATATTCTAGTGAGTTTCTACTAAGATAAAAATTCTGGATATTACTACTTTTAAAATATTTATGACTAAAGTAAAAACACTGACATAACTAATATATATTTTCACTATCGCTCATTTATATTTTGTTTTTATTGTGCCTTATTTTTCGCTTATTCGTATGAATTGCAAGAGATTATAGGTTTCTTGAGATAATTTTTTTTCTATTTAATTTGAATCTACCTTATTCTTTTTTTACACTTACACTCACCATGGATTCTCTCACAGAGGTGATTTTCGTACACTAGATTGTGCGAGGTTTTTCCCATGCGTGACAATTAAGTAGTGCTTTGACTCAGCATGTTTCAACACTTAGCTAAATATTAGGATGTTTGGCCTCTAACTCGAATTTAAGTAGCATAATGAAGTAAGATATTTGAACGTTTTTAAACAGGAAATATCAAAGAAAGCAAAATGGAAATAAAGAACAAAAGGCAGACTTACAGAAAACTGAATTCCCAGCTTGTATTATTATAATGAATACAAGAACACTCCAATTTCGTGCCGCCCTTGACACTAATATAACCTTAACCTTACTTAGATTCTGAATTGAAAAGTATTCCTTAGCATCTTCTACTCATTTTTGTCAATAAAGATGTAACGACCCTCAAGGTCTTTTTTTTTAAAGCAAATTTTGGGCCGAGGTCCTTTTATTTATTCAAGAGAATGTCAAAATGGGCTCCAAATGAGCCCAAAAAAATAATAAGCAAAATAAATATTTACATCCTGATCCAGCTCGTCAGGTATCTTAAAACAAGCCCCTAGATTATAGGGTTTCCAAATTTGTTCCTCCGACCTCTCCTCTCTTCGGTCACTCACTCGCCGCTGCTGAGGATATTTCTGATGTCTCTTTCAAATGCTGGTTTTCTGCTCCTCCTGCTGTGGGTGATCAATATTCTTCATCACCCTCAAGGTCGTTTTGTGATTTTCAATTTTCCTCCTTTTTTGACCCTCTTCATAGCTTTGGATTGATGTTTATGACTTGCAGGGATAGGTGGTATGATTCTCGAGGTAATCGCATGCATTTTGGAGAAGTTTTTCAATTTTGAGAGTTTAGAACTTTGAATGTTTGACCAAAGTCAATATTCGGGGTTGGCGAGGTCGAATCTGAGTTTTGACGGTTTCACTAGATCTGGAGGATGATTTATCACCTAGATGGAGGTTTGACATAGTTTTCGAGGTTTTCGGGAGCATTTTGGACCGGGTTGGATTTTGAGTTTTATTAAGTTTTAAGTTGATAATGGTCAACATTTGGGCAAGATGATTACAAAATGGTGATTTGACGATTTTAATAGGCACGGACTGTGTTTTATGACTGATTTATGCTAATGGTTTTTTTCGGGGGGATTCGAATGAGTTTAGAGGATCCACTCTGAGAGTTGACTGATTTTTGATCTTGTTGTCAACTGGTTCAATGATCCTTTTTTGCATTTGCGAGAGAACCACCGTGATCACGACTAGAAGATTGCGTTCACAAATAGATAGGGTCCGGGCCAAGTTCAAGTTTCTTCATTGCAATCGCAATGGGTCTTCGACAATGTTGAGCCATCTGGATTGGGTCAGGCTGCATTCATGATATGGCACCGCGTTAGCAAAGAGATAAGGCACCTGGCAAATTTAAATACCTTATTTTCGAATCTAAGTTTCATAATTTGATTTTTGGGAATTTTGCAGCATGGGTTAAGGTGATTTTTGCGAGGTTTTTAAAGATTCTTTGAGGGATAAGTTTCTAACCTCCCTTGTGATAATTCCCCAATGATTTATGGTTAATTTCATAAAATTACCGCGTATACAAAAGAGATCTTTAGGACTTTTTCTCCAGAGCTTAAGAAGGTGTAAATTGAGGATTTGATGTTCGATTTGAGCTTCATTTTTGATGAAATTTTATATTTGTGTTCTTTATTTTATGGATAAAATGTTTCCAAAAGAAATTTTCAGTTTTGTTGTTGTATTCTAAGGGTTAACTTTTAACTCGTAATTGATCCAAGTTTTTATACTTTGATATGAATATCAATGGACTCGTATTCATATATGGAATATATTTTTAATAGATTGGGAGCATTATAATACCATTCAAAAGGAAAGGTTGAGATGTGACTGTTAGTGGCTTGTGATTCAGCATAGTGGTAAGTTATGACTTAATTTTTGTTCAAAATTAGCTTGGGTGAAAACTTATTGTGTAAAGCATACTATGGATTGGGCAAAATATCTAATTGAAGTAATTATTGTGATAATTTTTGGATTGTGACACTTAAATTGAGGTTTTGCTGATAAGTGACTTGAGACTCGGTAAAACTGGATCGTACATTGTGTTACCCATTGTTTCTTACATCATTATCTATATGAGGAAATGATTGTCATGATAGGTATGAGATGGAAAGTAAAATGAGTTGAATAGAAAAGGCATGGCCTACGGGCAAGATTGAGAAATTCATTGATTTTGAGGCTTGTAGTCTGTAATTTACTTTATTACCGTGATCATGCATAATTATTCATAATCATGAATCACTGATTTGGTACTGTGAAAATAATATTTTGAAAGGAAAGTGCATCCGAGGGAAATTGTTATGGACAAGATTACTTCCATGCCCCATAGAAAATTATTCTGGGTGGATTCACTTGTATTCTTGATGGAAAATTAATCTAAGTGGGTATGTGGAACTCCCAAGTCCCCCATGGGTTCCAAATCACACCATGTCAATATGAAAGGGGTGTATATCGGTATGATTATTGGCCATCACATTGCATCTTATATTCTATTGTCATGAACTTCTCTTTGTTATTATTTTGATATTGAACTATTGAGACTTTTCTGTGTGTAGGGTTTCTATAATATTCTGTATTATATAGTAACTGTTTGAGCTATGTCTTCATATGATGTCTACTGAGTACTAGTGGTAGTACTCACCCTACTTTTCTGCATCTTTTTTAATACAGATTTCGGTACCAGTCTCTAGCGCAGTTCCTGATCTCTCAGAGTAGTGCCTTATCCAAAACTGTGGTGAGCTCCTTGCATTCGGAAACTTGACCCAGTTTCTCATATCTTTTTTCTGGTCCTATATACTTCACAAACAACTTTGTATTTCAATTTTGACATTTCTTACATTAGAAATCTCTTGTATACATGACACTGGGTCGTGGAATGGTTTGAGTTATATACTTATTTTATATTGTGAATCTTGATGCTGATTTTGGATTATTCATTTATTAATTACCTTATTTTCTACTTTTATTCAAATTCCTATTATGCATAAGAGTTGGATTACCTACCAGGAGGAATTAGGGTAGGTTCTATCATGATCCCAGTTTTAGGTCATGTTAATTTAGTATCAGAGCGCTAGGTTCACCAATCTCACGAGTACAAGAGCAAGTGTCTAGTAAAGTCTTGCAGATTGGTACGATGACATACATATCTATATTCAGTATGCTATGATGTGAAGCTAAAAGTAGTGATTTTATGTTATAGATTGCCTCAAATTTTACTTGTTTTAAGATGCTTTTGAGCTTACTTTATATGAAATACGCTTATGTATCTTGTATTGATGTGTACGTTAAAATATGAAGGATTTGTATAGATTTGGAGCATATTGGAGAAATATTAGAGCTTTGAAGTCTGAGTAAGAGCTAAGGATGATGATTTGAAGCATGTCCATGAATAGGAGATCAAGACGAAATCTTAACAGAGGTGAAATGACAAAAAAGGTGAAAAATGCACTATGGAAGGGCCCTGAGCACTACCCAAGGTGCCCCCATAGTGAAAAAGTCCAGAGGCAAAATGTTTACTGTCCCAGTACACTACGGCACCACACAAGGTAATGCCACAGGCCAAATTTATGCCTAGTTCGGCCAGGTTTAGCAAATCAACTCGAAAACCCTCAAAACCCTATAAATACTACTTTTCTTCAGATTTTTAGGAGAGCATCATAGAGTACAAGGGAATAATGTAGAAGAACACAAAGGAACAATTTTTGGAGAGAAAACACGCAGGGATGGAGACCAAAGGGTTTTCTACCTAAGTTTTTCTTTTTCTTTTACTTTTTATGATTGAATTTTTGCTTATTCATAAATTATTATATTTGTAATTAGTTCATGAGTAGCTAAACTCATAGTATCTAGGGTTGTGGCTAAAGACATGAAAGTTGTGATTTGAATATCATATTGCCTGGTTTGATTTCCATGATTTTATTGAGTTATTTATCTTCTCTTAGTCTTAATTGTTTGGAAGCTTGACAACCTATCAAACACTATCTATGGTGCGTAGTTTAGACTAGGAGTAGGAAAATTTTGTACTCAATAAGGAAAGGTAGAGCTTGGTCTTAGAACTCTTAAGGGGGAACGATTCGCTAACATGGATAGAAATATACCCATTTTTCTTGCTTAGTTGATATGAAAGATAAATCACATGCACTTCACTATCAATTAATGATCATAGAAATATAGGCGTTAGAAATAGTCGAGTAAGCATAGAGGAAGTTTGGAAAGAGACTCAATATTGTGAATATCAACCCACAACTAGTAACTTAAGAAATCAACTAAACGTATAATTTGAAGACCTAACTGGATTGTTGAAATAGCATAATCCTAGGTCATCTCTGTAATTTGAATTTTAACCGAATAATCTATGAGTTACTCAAATTTACTTTTATTTACTTGCAAAACACAAAACCACTCTTTATTATTTATTTCTTATTGAATAGAAACTATAAGAATTCAAACTATTTAATCAATTCATCAAATCCCTATTGAACCAATATCTGGACTTATAAGTCCTTTATTACTTGTCAGACCACGTACACTTGCATGTGTAGTTGGATGCAACACTATGAGACATTTTTAGAAAAATTCTATTCTTCGATTCCTTATCGTGCAAAATCAGTTATCTCTTGAGTTTTCTAAACTTTCTGTTTCATTCTCTTACAAATGTTTAGAACAAGATCAACTATAAGATGTAGGGGTGTGCGTCGGTCGGTTCGATTCGGTTTTGTATATTATCGATTTGGTTTATCGGTTATCGGTTATCGGTTATTGGTTTGTAAACATGCAAAACCGATAACCAAACCAATAAGATATTCGTTATCGGTTTTTGGTTAATCGATTTTTGGTCCTTAACGGTTCGGTTATCGGTTTAACCGATAAGAAAATGCTTCTATAATATTTTTGATTTCTCTTATTTTCTTCTTCATATATAGACTACTTTCATGCATAAACATCTATACAAATTACAAGCATAAGCAAATTCAAATAAGTTATTACTAAAATAAACTTATTTTCTTTCTTATTAAGTAGAAAACTTTAATACAGTAACAACGGTAGCAATTTCTCAAAAAGAAAAGCAACACTGATAGGTAGAATGCTATCAAACCAATGACTTTAGAAAGAAAACAACAACACTAAGACAACAACTATAAAATGCAAAAAACAATAGGGTATATGTTTAAAATCTAAAGCCACTATTATACAATTATGAATAAAAATATAATCTAAATATAATCTTATTGGGTTATCGGTTTAACCATTAACTAAAACCTTAAAACTGATACCGAACCGATAGCCCAATAAAATTTTTTACAAAACCGTTTAAAAACCGTTAACCCAATAACCCAATACCAATAAACCAATAATATTTTTATCGGTTCGGTTTATCGGTTAAATCGGTTTTTGCACACCCCTAATAAGATGAGATAATGCACACACTAATATGCCTAAATGATACCTTTTAAATGAGATATAAAGCGGTCACCATTAAATATAGAACTCAATTGTGAGTTGAAATTGAATCTCATAGAGAATATAAAAGAACATTGTCAGTAGTGAAATCTCGACTTGGTTATTGTTATTTCAAAGTGGGGTTTTCATAAAAAGTAAATAACTGTTTGCAAGTTAATGATTGGTTGTATTCAAATTATGAGAAGTAACTAGGACTCTGTTCCCTATGATTTCATAACATAGTAGGTATACACAACTAGTGCTCTATTTCAGTGATAAGCATGCAAAACTAATAATATGTTATGGTTCAACTGAAGTCTGGTTGGCCCATTGAGAAGCATTTCACTTGATCTCCGATCAGTCTCACAAGTGTCGAATTACTAAACTTCATTAATTGTTTCAGATTGATTATCTCCAGTCAGTCTCAAATTATTAGATGGGGGTTGGTAGTCTCAAATATCTATTGTTAATCTCTTTTCCTAACTTGTTACCTCTTTATTATGACCAGTAAAGGTTAATGAGAGGTTCTAATGTTGTACACCGTTAAAAAGCAGTTAAGGTGAAGAGATTAACAATACATGCAAGATCACCATTCAAGAATAACTAATTGTTTAACCCACGATTGTTAATTCATCATGGGTCTAACTACCCTAGTTATGGTGTTCAGATACTCATGCTTGAAATAATCACAAAATAATTCATAAGAAGTAACTTACTCGTATTAACCATAAAAATCCAAGAACAATAGCCAAAACACTCTTCAAGAATCAAGAACAAAGAAAAAACTTTGTATTAATCCTCAAAGTACTGTAAAACAATGTCAACAATATCGAGTATTGTCGTATATGACGAGTATCAGGTAAAAGAAACCCTTAAAAAAGTAGTTTTAGACATAAAAAATCAAATCCTAAACAAACTAGAAAAGCTAATTGTGGCACATCTCATTGTTCGCCTCACGACTCATCGGATGCTCTATAGTTCGTCTTGGTGAACCGTGGGCTCCTCTTCAACTTTTCTAATAAAGTTCTACCTTGATCTCACGGTTTAGGACGATGACTTATGGTATGCCTCGTGGTCCATCAGGGGAATCTGTCAATTGAAATCTACTCTTACAATACTCTCTGCCTCGATCTCATGATTTAGACTCGATAGCCCATGGCACATCTCACAGTCTGTCAGAAGCACTCATCGATTGATATTTGGGTTATACAATTCTCTGGAACAAACACACAGTCCATCAGAAGCACTCTCTAGGATGTGCCACGAGCCATCAAGGCATCTGTCGAGTGCTATGTGTTTGCACTCTTCTCTAGAAAGATCTCACGGCTTCTCTCACAGCTCGCGGAGAACTGGTCTTCATTAGAAATCACAATTTTCATATTCAAAGTCAGTTTTTCTACACATATATCAAACGGATATCATATCTAACAAAAACACAGAGCTTCCAAAATCCTTAGTTTTAAGCATTGAAAGTGTCATGAAATCTTGGCACATTAACACCCTCAACTTAGAATCGTTGTTTGTCCTCAAGCAATATAAACAAGACTCAACTACGATACTTAGGCATTAGCAGACTAGGAAAGCTATGACGATTATCATGAACACTTGACAACATATTTTTTTAACACAACCTACCCTTCCTTTTGATTGAAAACAGGTGTGCAAAATTTCAAAGCATCTCAAGCAAACACTGAAGAATTAAAGAATGACATTGCACTATTGACAGACAACTGTGCATACACCAGTGACACACAACCTCATACGTTGCAATTAGACAATGCTATCCTAGTGCCCTCATATATCAAAAAACATACCTCACACATATATGCAAACAAAATAGGGACGGTATAATCAAAGTTCAGTCTGACTCACAAGGAAGTTCAAACAATGCACGTGCACATACCATAAGCTTGCCCTTATTTTCTATGCCTTCGTCATTGGATAGTTGGATTAGGCTCACTATAGGACTTTATTTGGCTTGTAATATAGGCTTGGGGATGGGTATGGTAGATTTGGATAAGTGACTCAATCCTCTTTGGACACTACCCCTTTTCTTTACTTTATTACTTCCTCAACCCTTTTTTCTCTTCCTTTTCCTTATTTCTCTTCAATCAACTAGAGTGTGGTTTTATTTCTAACTTTTAGATATTTTCTTTTTGTGCTACAAAATTTTGCATTTTTCTTCTCTTTCCTTTTTTTTCTTAATGCTTACCACACCTTATTTCACGTGATCATTTTTCTTTTCTTTTTCTTCCCAATTTCCTTTCCATTTTTTCCAACATCATCCACCCTCAACTTAGGTGCTTTGCCTAAGTTGAAGCCTAGTATCCAAAGAGGGATCGGGGCCAAAAGAGGGATCTACTTAAGTCAAAATGGGATGACTATCAGGCTAATCAAAGAAACGGCTTCAGGCTCAAATTTGGGATCTAGGGACATGTATAACATTTGGTTGGTCTGGTTTGAGTGACTTACCCAAAGAAGGCCTATGACCTTTCTATCCGATGATAATATCAAGACTAACCAGGAAAGTTCTAGATTGCACACACAGATAAAGAACTGAACTAGAGTACCTCGCACACACATGACACATGATTGCATTACTAGTTACTATTTATTCAGTTGGCATACTAGTTTGCCAACAGTTATCAAAATAAATACGCACAATGTCAAAAACTGAGCCTAACAGGTTAACATATCAATCATGAAGTACATACAAAAATTTGGAAGGGCCTTAATTATTCACAAAAACAGTTCATGTGAGTCAGTTTATATCATGCCAAAGTTTGCCTAGCTACTTCTACCTAACACATCACACGTACTAAACATGCTGGTTCAATAGAAGTAAAAGTCTTCGGGGAAAGAACACAACAAGAAAACCCAAAGGACGGGGATACCCAAGGTACCCCTTAGGTTTTCTCCCAACTAGTGCCTGATTTAACATCGTGGCATGACGCATGTACCTTGATTACTTAGATTTTTGTCAAGGTATTTAAGATGGATAACTTTTACCTCCTCCGGATTACCCAAATACTGCTTGACCCGCTATCCATTCACTTTGAAATTTCTTCCTTCTGGACCTTCTAGTTTAATGACCCTATATGGAAATACTTGGACCACCTTAAATGGCCTATCCCACCTTGACTTCAACTTTCCAAGAAATAAACAAAGTCTAGAATTGAACAACAAGACTGAATCCCCGGGTCTGATCTATCTTTTCAGGAATTATCTTGTCATGATATAGCTTCATTCGCTCTTTGTACAATGGTGCACTCTCATATGCACGCATTCTGTATTCATCCATCTCAATCAATTGCTCAAGCCTCAAGTTAGAGGCTTTGCTCCAATTCAGGTTCAACTTCTTGAGTGCCCACAACGCCTTATGCTTAGGTTTAACTAGAAGATGACAAGCCTTACCAAACACTAACTGGTAGGGATATATCCCTATTGGTGTTTTGTAAGCTGTCATATAAGCTTACAGCGCGTCATTCAACCTTCTAGACCAATCTGTCCGATTAGCATTCACAGTCTTCGCGAATATGGTCTTTATATCCCAATTGGAGACCTCAACTTGACCGCTTGTTTGAGGATGGTAGGGAGTAGCAACCTTGTGTTTTACCCCATACTTGGCAAATAATGTGTTAAATAATCGATTGCAGAAGTCAGAACCGCCATCACTGATGATAGCTCGTAGAGTGCCAAACCTTGAGAATATATTCTTTTTCAAGAACGCGGTGACAATCTTACCTTCATTATTGAGAAGTGCAACAACTTCCAACCACTTGGACACATAATCGTTAGCCACCAATATGTATTTTTGGCCATGTGAGCTAACAAAAGGGCCCATGAAGTCAATGCCCCACATATCAAATAGCTTTATCTGAAGAACAGAGTGATAACGCTCAAACTACACCTCAATTTAAGAAGCGTAAGCGATCGTTGTCAAATATATAACCCAACAAGGTTGGGGTCGAATCCCACAGAGAATATGGTGATGATTAAGACTTTAGTGAAGTATGTGACTAGTTGTCAATCGTTTCCAGTAACTAAAAGGGGGGGTTTTGTAATCAAATTGTAAACAAAACAATAATAAACGTAGGAGAAATAATCAGTAGGAGAGAATGCGAACTAGGGACGTGGTTACCATGGCGTTGTAACAATGTCGATTCTAGGCTTAACTGGGTTCTTTCTATATGAATGTCACGATGTGATTGCGTCAATTGTATCGTCTAAACGTCTCTCGACCAAATAAACAAATTTCCTTTTATCTTCTCTCGATCTCAAAAAGATGTGCTTTTTAGCTCTCAATCCTAACATCAAGTAGACTAATCCAGTTACGGCATTAATCAATAAGACGAGAGTTAGTAGTCTCGAATTCTTGTCGTTAATCAAGTTTTCCCGGTTTTAATCTCTTTCTCAAGCAAATTAAACCTAGGCATGTTCTAATGTTTGCAACCCACTAGAAAACGTGACATAATGTATGATTAACAACGTGACAATACATAAATCGAACCCAACGCTACCCGAAATCTATATTGCTACGTTTTCCATGGCTCCCACAACCCTAGTTGCGGGAGTTTTAGTTAATCATGCTATAAAGAAAAGAGAAGAGAATTGAATTCATAATAAGGAGAAGAAGTTCTTACAAGATAATGAAAACCAATCTTCAATAATCCAATAACAAGAAAAACCAAGAACTCACGAACACGAATTCAAGAATCCGAAAACGTGTTGTTGCTCTCAAAAATTGACTAAAAACTATTCTAAAACTATTGGGTGTATTCTAATTACATAAACCTATCATAGGGTATTTATAGGAGTCAAAGAAACCAAATCCAAAACGGGCTAGAAATCCCCAAAACGCGGGTCGCCGCCTCACGCCACTGCCTAAGCGTGACGGTCAGGCTTGACGGACCGTCAAGGCAGTGACGGACCGTCGCCTGGACCGTCACTGCTAGGCAGTGGTGTCGCCTCCTTTGCTGCCTCCACGCGACGGTCTATGTGACGGACCGTCACACATGTGACGGACCGTCCCTCAAACCGTCACCCTTAGGCAGAACTTCGTTTTTCTCGTATTTTCTTCCGTTTTCGTGTTTGCTTCCATTTCCTACAAATACAACATAAAAACATCAAAAACAACAATGGTTGCTTGAAAACGTACGATTGTTCTTAGTAAAAAAGGAGTCGAAAGTGACGTAAATTAGCGTCACATCAACACCCTCAACTTAAAACGTTCGCTTGTCCTCAAGCAACATAACATAGAACAATAATACGACTCAACTAAGAACACGAACTCATGTCTATAGCACTTCATGGTCATTCAAAACTTATTCAATTAAATCAAGCTCCCTCGTAGCACACGTATGTATGAAACACTAACTTGCAAGGATCTAAACATGTCACTCCGATATGATAGAATTTTATGCATACACATATGCAGCTATCCTAACAATCAATAGACAATATAGACATCTTGGTGCCCTCACCACAAAGAAATCCCACACACAAGATTTGGGACTAGGTAAGCGCTCACCCTCACAAACGATTTCAAACAATGCACATGCGATACCATAGGCTTGCCCTTACTATTCTATTTTGGTTCTTCAGAAAGCTACTCAGGATCACTACAGGACTTGTTTCGGCTTGTAATGAGGCTTCGGGTGCAGGTATGATACATTTAGGGGTTAGTGACTAAGCCCTCCTTGGAACCATTTACATCTTATCACCACATAACTTCACTTTATCCATCCTTATTCACCTTTTTATTTCCTTGATTCTAGATACAGGTGCGACCTCTTTATTGACAATTCTTTTTGTTTCTTTTTCGATTTTTTTCATCTTTCTTTATTTTTCTTTTCTTTTCTTAGGCGCACACCCGGATTTTCATTCTATTCAACAACAATCATCTCCATCCTCTTTTTCTTCTTCTTTACCACTGTAGTAGCCACCCTCAACTTAGGCTGATTGCCTACGTCAAGGTGCACAATGTCCATTGGTAGGACCAGGGCCAAAACAGGGTTTACCTCTATAGTAGCCGCCCTCAACTTAGGTTGTTTTGCCTACGTTGAGGTGCACGATGTCCAAAGAAGGACCAGGGCCAAGATAGGGATTCAAAGTTAAACAGGAATGGTGACAGGTTATTGAAAGAATAAGGTCAATTACGGCTCAAACAGGGATCAAAAGGGATTATTTGTATTTGGACGGTCATATAGGCTAAGTGGACTGCATAAAAAAGGGCCTGCGATCCTTTCCTAAGCAACAAACTTCAAACTTAACAAAATAGACCGGGCAAGTTCTAGATGCATGCACAGAATAAGAATTTATAACAATTAATCTCACACACTCTTAGCACCAAGAAACTATATCGCTACCAACTATCAAACAACCGCTCGGCTTAAGCATACTCATTCTAATCATATTCACACAATGACATTCAAGGATCCAGACCGTCAATTGTTTCAACATAAGCTCAAAACCAGAAAATTTTTCAAGGGGCCTCGTTTTTAGACAAGAACAACGCATGCTTGCTATAGACACTAAAAACTTTAAAACAACAACCTAAACATGCCGGTTCTACTAGATAGCACACCGTAGGGAAAAGAAATCGGCAACAAAAACCCTCGGTGGTGACTCACAGGTTTTCCAACACCCTCAACTTAGACTCATGCATTGTCCCCAATGCATATATGCGAAAGCTAAAAACTGTGAGAATAAAGGAATACCTGTGAAGTCGATATGACTCAAATTTCGGAATGATGTTGGAGACCGCCTGGGTCTCCAAAACAAGAGAACTCGATGGAGTACTTGTGTGCGCCAACCTCATGTTGCGCTCCAACTTCCTCTTTTATTGGCTCCGCAGCTAGTCGTAACCGCTTCTTCGCTCTTTCTTTGTAGATTCTCTTGCGGTGTTTTCGTTTCCTTGAGCTATTTACACCGCTTTCCGCAACATGCTTCTCTTTTCGCGGCATCCTCCTCACAACAGCTAGCGTCTCGACCAAACACTTCTCCTCAAGGTGCACATCCGCAGGAGCTTCCTCAACAGCATTGATGACCGTGACCACCCTCATGTCACTTGGTTGCTTCATCAATTTAGACACATCGAACTTGACCACTTCATTGTTCAATCGGAAGGTCAGTTCGTTTTTCTCCATGTCAACCAATACTCTCGCCGTAGCTAATAATGGTCGTCCCAAGATTATGGGAACTTCGAAGTCCACTTCGCAATCCAAAATCACAAAGTCAGCTGGGAAGATAAGCTTACCGATCTTAACTAGCACATCAGTCAATATCCCTACGGATCGCTTTACCGAACGGTCAGCCATCATCACTCTCATGGACGTTGGTTTAGGAGCTCCCAAACCCAATTTGTCATACACTGCTAGCGGCATCAAATTTATACTAGCACCAAGATCACACATAGCTCTTCCGAAGTTGAGCTTCCCTATAGTACATGGAACAGTGAACGCACCTGGATCTCCTTTCTTTTCCACTAATGATCTAGAGGAAATAGCGCTGCAGTGATGGAGGTTGTCTTCCGGCTCAAAACTTACCGTCCTCTTCTTTGTGATCAAGTCCTTCATGAACTTGGCATAACCGGGCATTTGTTCCAGAGCTTCCACCAATGGGATGTTTATTGAAATCTGTTTTAACATGGTCATGAAGTTCAGGAACTTATTATCGTCAGCTTTCTTCTTCAACCTCTGGGGGAAAGGGGGTGGGTGTCGAAACATCATAGTTGGAAGCTTTTCAGCTTCCTTGCGTTTCTCTGCGGGCTTTGGCGTTTCCTCCTCTACCGCCTCTTTATCATCCGCACTATCATCTTGAGCATGAATTACCGGATGTGATTCCGGTAATACTTTTTCGCTTCTTGTGGTGATCGCCATACAGCTTGCATCATTCTGCGGATGAGTGGTGTCGCTCGGCAAAGTACCTATTTTCTTTGGGTTTAGAGATGCCGAGATGTGACCCACTTGCTGCTCTAGTTGCTTGATCGCGGTTGAGTGTGACTCCACTACTAGACTCAATGTTGATAACTCATTCCGTATTGCCTTTACCCCAGAGTCCGTTGATTCCACCTTAAGCAGCATCTTCGCCATCATGTTCTCAAGTTTGGACGTCTCAGTTTCGCTGCCAGTTTTGTCCCGATTGCCAGGTGGTATATACAACCCACCTCTATAGGAGTTGTTCCTCCAGCTTCCTTGGTCGCGATTTTTGTAGCCACCATTCTCATAGTGGTTGTATCTTGGATAGTTCCGACCTTGGTTTCCCTGGCCATTGGCCTGGAAACCCCCCAAGTAATTGGCCTCCTCAGTCTCTATACCTTGGGAACCCACAGCTTGCACCTTCTCTATACTTCCTGACGTCAAGTGCC